>JAOEHY010003976.1:0-48083 GCA_025447955.1 Psilopsiagon aurifrons | reverse complement strand
CAGAGCATGAGGCTCAGAAAGTCCTTGGTCAGAGTAAACATTACTGAGCAGTAACTGAAACCATCGGTGTTATCAGCACTGTTCCCAGGCTGAAAGTCGAAAACACAGCACTGCACCAGCGACTAAGAAGGAGAAAAAATGACTGCTACTGCTGAACTCAGGACACACGCAAACTTTGTTGTCCATACTTTTAAGGAGAGGAAGAAATGGAATTTTATGAATGGCTTGTTCTGAGAGAACAGTACAACATTCTTTCTATTGGTCTTAAAAACAATCTTCTTAGCAGAAGGAGAGACAAACTTCTGCCTTATTAGAAGACCCATCCTTGCAGCTTTAACTCCCCCAGATCAGTCCTGGATGAACTATGAAACAGGGAAAACATTCTTGCACTGTGTGTTGGAATGGGTTAAGTGGTTCTCCCCTGCTTCCTCCTTTGTATGGTCATTTCCCAATAGTGAGTTTTGCACATACTTTTGCACACAAGCAAGGGAATGTACAAAGTAGTGGGAAGGCAAGACCAGAACACTTTCTCAATTTAGTAACTGGTACTTATATATTACAGAATTCTATTCCTTATTTTAAAAGGAGAGCAGCCATTCAGGATCACTTCTGGACTGTGTTTAATTGCAGCTGGAACTTCAGCAAGTTCTGTCTCAGAGACAAGATTTTGACCATTTGTCCTGCCACATTTCCAACTACTCTGTGGCACATTAGAGCACCCCCATCTGTCAAAGACCTAAACTCATCTATCTTTTAATTCCTGGTAGTAATGTCTGGCTGTCACTGGGTCTCACCATGACTCCAGACAAGAACTACTTGTGTATTAGCCATTCTGGCCTAAGCTATCACTTTCATGAAAATTTTATGGGCAGTGCTTCCATTTCACCTATCAAGGAAGACAAACAAATACTTCCTTTTATAATTAATGTAGAGTATGAAACACTTCTGTACTCTCAAAGGAACAGTAGAGTTAAGTGCTGGTCAAAGCCCTGCTGTATATAGCTAATCGCTGATAATGGACCTGCAGGGAATACTTGAAAGGAGCAAAAAAAGGCAGAAATAAGACATCTAACCCAACAAACACCAATACCAAACAAGCCTGAAAACTTATGATAGGCTAAAAAATAGGAGAAGGAAAAAAAAGGACTCTCTTTATTGAGGTCACTGGAAGAAAAGGCTTCTCACAGGCAGTGTATGAACAACAAGGTCAGGTTCTGTACTTTCCGTGTACCTACACTTACGAAAAAGAAAAGCTCAGACTGAGGATGAGGAATGACTCAGAGGAGAGTTTAAAGATAAAATAAACTTCAGCAGCTATAATGACCTGACTAGGCTAGAGGAATCTCTTACACAGGGAGTGAAATGTTCTTCAGCCTAAGGAAAGGAAAAAGAAGGCAAAAATTAAGTGATAAGGCATCTAAATGCTTCTTTCTCTACTCAATTTGTTTTTCTCCCCTAATTTATACCATCCCTATGTTCCTAATTAAAGTTAGTACTTGTGGAAAAAATATAGTCTTTGCAGAGGATGGAAAACACTTTGCAACTTCACTACCTTCTTGTCTTGGCATTAGGTAGCATCATTAACATTCAAATCACTGCTTATGAAATAGCTACAATTCTGGTCTCTCAATGGATGCCAGAAGAATTTACAAGCTTGGCAGCCTGTCAGCTGTCTGAAACACTAGGCAGAGTGTCAGAAATTTCACACTGAAATTATATACTCTTACAGATAAGAGAAAGCTGTGCATAATTGTGTGAAGGAACTAGATGACACTGAGGGAGGCATTTTTATTCCCAATCAATAGAGAGATTTACAGTAATTCAAGGACCATAATTAAGCCTTTTAAGGATGGCGCACTGATTGTGCCAAATTTCAGACAGATGCTCTTCCTAGTTAGCTGCTGGATGGGGAAGAGAAAAATAGACACTGTTGCATCTCAGTGTTTACCACTTGCCTTCTTGCCTGCAAGAAACACTCAGTGCTTAGAAACTGAGCTGTGAGTTGCTGCTTGACTGAAGCCCCAACTGTCTTAAGAAAAAACACCACCTTCCTGTTTGAAAACAACTCACAGACTTCTGAGACAGTATTTATACTGGGAGGATAGAGGATGAATGCTGGTGACTCTCAGCAGAGGAAACCATCGCAGAAATACACCAAAATCTGGCAGCAGAAGAATCTGTTGGCCTGCAGGGGAGGCTGCAAGTTCATCTTCTGTCTCTTGTATAGGGAGTATACCTATTAAACTAGCTTATTGACAAAGAGCGTCCCATTGTTAATTATGTTAATTAAAAAAACCCCAACTACATCAAGTGATCAGTAACTTCAAAGAGAGAATCTGGCATCATCCTCTGATTGTAGGAGAGATAACTAATCCTTCCTGCAATCTTGAACAAGGAGGAACATCATTTTATCCTAACAACTACCTTCACATCCGGTTCTAATTTTACCAACAGCTAGGAGATCAAATTTGGGTGTATAAAGCTGCACCATGAACAAAAGCGATGCATCTCTTCCGTCTCTCCTGCCAGGATGCACTTGCCCCTGGCAGCAAGCCTGGAGAAGTGACCCTGCTCCCCTGCAGTCCCTTAGAGGAGACAATGAGTGCTGCATCACTCATTGGCTTTAACCCCCCTGCTGTTGGATTCACTGATGTGTATGGCACTCTTTCAGTGCCTGGAGAAGACTGTTCTGTTCCTCTATGTGTAACCTAAGACCACTTTGAGGGCTGAATCCCTGCCCTCCAGCCAGTAATGCCTTTGATCCTTCCTTCCCACTGCGCTGACAAGGTCAGCCCTTGACAAGGTCAAGAGCTATTTCCATCTGTCTCTGTAGCCACATCCTCACCAGTGCACGTCTGACACAGCTTCTCCTCAGATGCTGCCACTCTCTGCGCTCTGGGATGTCAGCATCAGTGGTCAGAGGGTAGGATGGCAACCAAACAGTCACGTCTGAATCCGGAAGGTGACCTTCAGCACTGTCACCACTAACACATGGGTGACACTTTGTCTTGGTCCAGAAATTGACTGCTATTGTTAGCTTGAGAAAGACAATTAGTTGGCCAGTTAGATAAGCATGGATCATATAGGGAGTTTCAGCTCACCTGCTTTCCTCTCCTGCCATCACTTGTTAAAGGAAGAGGGATGAATTGGTAACAAAAAAGGAGTTAATCCTGCAGGCAGCCGTTTTAATCTTGACAGTGGTGCATGTCTTCATACAATATTTTTGCCAGACATGCTCAATAAGCTTTCAAAAGAAGCTGTTGATTCTTAAAAGACAAGATATTTCACTTTCTACAGAAATAAAGAGCTTTTTTGGTTTAAATATGTACAGTCAGAAAAAAGTCACACCAGTTGGAAGAACACTGCAGATGTAGCATTTAATCCTGCTCCATTTAATTCTTAATATGTTGAAGCTAATACGGGTTTAACTAAATCTTGTGTTAAATACTCTAGAAGCCATTCTGTTAGTACTCTGAATAAATGCATCTTGCAGCTACGTAGTGCCATGGCAGCTTAAAAGTGCAAAAGTACGGTTTCTCCACTGTTGCATTTACCCTGCCTCTTCTTGTATCTCCTGCCTTTACTAAATTCAAAATTGGGTAGTTTGGCAAGCTGGAGCACATTTTACTTCAGACAGAGATGTACATACAATGGAGTAGGTTTCTTTTATTCTTTTTATATAAATAATAAGTTTGGAAGTGAGTATTTATTAGTGAACTGCAGAACTTTTAGATAAAATCACCCACAAACCGAACCACCCTACCCAATAATATGCACCTTCTGATTCTAAGTACAAGGTGATTTAGGTGTGGGGGTTTATTTATGACAAACATAATCATCTGTTTGGACTTTTGTTTGCTTTTCTACAATGAGCAAGGTGTCAATTGCCAGTGACATGCATCTTCGCTCATTTGAACTGAGAGATATTAATAAAATCTTGCTGATTAGCTTTTGTGCCTGTACATGTGCTGCAGTAATGCATATGAAAATGCATGCTAATATAGCTAAAGGCATGCAACTCTAACTTTTGTTGTGAAATGTATGCCAGACAGGTAATTTGCTGGGTTTAGACAACATGTAAAGGCAGGACATGGAATTTTTAAATACTATGGTCATTGATCAGGCTCTTTTTTGTGTCCTTTCTACATTCCTTTTGATTTAACCAAGGCAAATTTGATTGTCTGACATGAACTGAGATAATATAGACAGGTGGAAAACACAGGAAGAGAACTATACTGATGATCTGCTTGGGTTTGATTATTGACTTTTGTTTTAAATCACCAGAGTCACAGTCTAGAAAAGAATGACTTGTTGAATCCCTGCTTTATCACCACTAAGAAAGGATTACCATAGCAACAAGGAAAGACTACGCATTATAAGAATACTCACAAGCTGAACAAGATCATGGTTTAAGATAACGGTCTGGTAGCATGGCAATATGCCAGCCAGGGGTGGGGAGGGAGGGAAGCAGCATTTTACAATGAACAAAGACATTTAAAAAGAACTAAAATTGTGAATGTGTATGAATACATGTGTACTCAAGGCTAACAGAAAGTGCAAGACAATGAACTGAGGAGCTGTATGGCCCATTTGTCCAGGAAGCAAATCCAATAGGTTTCTTGTTGATAAATCCCTGAGTTGTCTCTAAGGGTCAACTGCAAGTGACTGATGTGTGTCTATGATTTTCCCTTTAGCCTCTCTGCTAGGACATCCAAAATGTTTTGCAGCCAATAATGTCCACACAGCAACTACACAGAAGTGTTTAAGGCATACATTTCATGTAGGTTACCTGTCAGGCAGAACCTGCTTAACATCTGGTAATTACTCTTGAGGTCTGACCCAGCACTGCAGTTTAGAGGTACAAGGATCATTACATCTGCTCTTTGGTGTATCTGTCCTGTTTAGACACTTACGTTTGACCCCTTCCTACAACATTTGTCAATCCTCAACATTCAGTTCCACAGTATTTAAGAACAAAGCTACAAATGTACACTTAAAACATGAATGAGGACGAGTGCTGAGTAAGTCACTGAATGAGATGTAAACCATAAGATGCTTGCAGCAGAATTTTTCCTGATTTTTTCACTTCAAGCCAGCCATCCTCAATTTAAAATTAAACAGGTGACAGAACAATAAGAACTACAGATTAAAACATGTTTGGAATGAGAGACCCAGTACATAGTAACTGCTGTTCTTTGCAACTATTTCTTTGCGTGTTACCAGTCACCAAGTTCATCTGTGTGCAAGGTTACACAGTGTACAGTGGGATTTTTTTTTCAGATTGGAAGTTAACAGACAGCTTGGGCCAATGTAACTGCATGCTGTATGTTCTAATATCCTCCATGCTGGCTCCGTGACCGAGTACTACAGTTAATCCAGAAGAAAATGTATAAGCTTATCTGTCAGGTCAACAAAGTTGAATCAACTGAGCAAGTTTTCAAGACAACACTGAGCTAACACAAAGACAAGCACACTAGGACTTGGCAAGGACAAACAGGATCTCCTTTTTTTAACAGCCAAAGCTATTAGGAGCAGTTCAAGTATCTTGAGTAAATCCCACCATAGTGTATAAGTAGCTTGCAGTCAAGTTAAGTGTAGGAAAAAGAAACCAACCAAAGTTAACAACCAAAACCCATTAGCTGCACAAGATTCATAGCAGCAGTGCATCCTTAAGAAGTTTATGGCCTACTTTTTAAAGACACGAACCAGTGAGGCTTCAGGAAATGTGCTTTTATAGAAAGAGGAGCACAGAACATAACCTTCAGGTACAAACTGGACTAATAATTTCAGAGAAGAAAGAGACTACTAATTGTAATGAAAAATTCCAAGTACCAGATTGCATATTATAAGCAGGAAGAGATGTACTGAAATCTTACAATTGCACGGCAGCAGGGAGGGGATGAAAAGCATTAGAGCATGACATTGTTTGAATCAGTGTTTGGGACCCTCAGTCCTGGAATGCCTGTCTCTGCTTACAAACATCTGCCCTATACTGAAGAGCTAAGAGAAAACACATCAAGGAGTTCCTTGATGCTGCAAGAAAAAATAATATCCAAAATCCAAAGATATGACCATGGCACATACTTCTAAGAAAGACATTACCTACCTGTCCCCTCTCATATAGAAACTGGCAGACAGATGAACCCCAAACAATAGGCAAAGTCTAATCATTATCAGAATCATTACAGACCCAGTTCTTCCACTAGCATTTTAATTTTATACTCCCGTAAATACATCACCTTTGCCAGGAAGGCTCTACAATTCTTGTTCTACAAACAAAGGCTACAAATCAGAACGAGGACAAAACACAAGAGAGATGTCAGTGTACACCTGGCCCTATAAATCTAAAGCAAACAGATGTTTTGCTTTTTAAGTATTCACCTGGCATTCAAGAAGCAAGAGAAAAAGCCCCAAACCTCTACAGTTAGACACAACATATATTTTCAAAGACTGTCAGTCACGAAGCAGGCCGAGATTGCTGGGATCTGCAAATTGTTTTGGCTTGGCAGCACTTTCAGCATGAGGTGAATGCCATTATGACTAATGGGATTTCCCATTAGACGTGGCCTAAGGAAAGCAGACATTTCAGAAAACAAATCAGCTCTAGAAAGGCATAAATATAAATATATTTACGCCTAAAATTAGATTTACTTTTTTGGTATGAAGCTGACCACAACATACTCACTTATTAGGAATGCAGCATAAGAAATGCTACTGTAGCTTATTTAGCTGTACTTGCAACCTTTTGCTGACTACATACCCAAAACTACAGAGAAAGTGCTACCACAGCAGCTAGGTCAAAACTCAACATTCAAACAGTGTCAGACTTATGGAAAAGAAAAATAAAGCAGAATATTAAAAATAAGGCAAAGAAAATATCCTGTGACTGCATTTAGAAGTGATGGAAAATCTCTGTCATTCCACTTTGCACTTCCTACATTTCCTACAGTCATTTATCAATCACATCCACTCAGTTTTGTTTTTCTTACAGAGGAAGGAAAGATGTGTTTCTTCTCTGAACTGCTCCACTGAAGTGATGTGCCATGAACCCCAGCTTACCCGAGTCTAAGTGCCACGGGTCGGTAGCGGCCGACATTGGTGGGATGGTGAGAGGAGATGCTCCGCAGTTGGATTCCACCAGTTCTCCTTCGATGTGGACGTGAGAGGAGATGTTGGTAGGTCTCAGAGCTGCTTTGAGCGGAGCAATCTGGTTGAACTGTACTCTCGATAGGCAGCCAGTGAATCCTGGGGTGTTGTATTTATATATATCTTGGTCAATCTTCCCAATTTCTATGGGAAATTAAGGAGAAAAAAAGAACATGAAATTAATCAAAACAATTCATTGCTCAGGGAAGCACGGCTGGTCTGAACACTTGATTCCCAGCTCAGTTCCAAAGTTCCTCTCTCAGGAGACTGAGAACGTGTCAAACCCTGCCAGGTTTCTTTACATTTCATTACAGATTAAAGCTGGAAACCTTCAGGCCCTGATGTGACTCGGTTTCGCTGCTATGCTATCATTAAAATGAAAGGCTGGCGTGAAGGAGTCATCAGAGAACAAAAGGCCAGGGAAAAAAATCATTTCCCTAGTAAGAAGTGGTGAAAGAGGAGGCAGAGTCAGCCATTGCCAGGGTCTATCCTCCCAGCTGAAGCTGCTGCTGTAAGAGATGCCCCTTTCTTCACCTCGGTTACCCTGTAGCCCCCCTCTCAGTGGGCCAGGACCACTCCTGTTCTCTCCCATCCCTCTCCTGTCTCCTTGCCACCCTTCAGCCCAAGGTGGAAACCACCCCTTTCCAGCTTCCTTCCTTCCATAGCAGTGCTGAGACACTGAGACCTGCTGTTGGCAGGTGCCCATCCAGCCCTGCTGCAGCCTGAGGAGCAGCATGTGTGCTCCTGCACCTCTGCAACTAGGCCTGTGTCAGCTGAGAACCTGCCTCATTTTACACCCTGTGCTGAGCTGAAAGGCAAGCTTTCAGCCAGCATCCATGAGCAGAGGATGGGGCTCCACCATTGTTCTTCCAAGCTGCCCTCCAAGTAGCTTTCTCCCTTCTAAACCACCATCATCAGTTACAATGATCCCAAAGAGGTGACTGTAAAGCACAGCACATGCCCATACTCCCCAAGAACCTGCTTGCAGGACCTGCTGTGACAGCCTGAGTCACAACCAAGACAAACCTGGCCCTGTCAGTTGTGTTGAGGGGTATTAACACTTCAAAGTCTCCCTGCAGTGTCTAATATATCTACATAGCAGTGAGGAATCTGCTTTCCTTTCTTGTATGATAGCAAGGAGCAAATGAAAAGGACACACGGCAGCATCATGTTTGTGCTGTACCATAAGCTATTGCTCTGGAGGCACCGAGACACTTCAAACTGCCTTGCCCTGGGTCAGCAGGGACAGGAGTTAGGTCTGACCCTTAAAGTCAGTGGGAGAAGTCGTCCTGAGCTGAGCAAAGCAAGATGGTTATGACAGGGCCAGGGAGCAGACCCAGGTTGTTGAAAGGCAACCTGTTATGTCAGGAACAATGATAAGGGTTTGAAAAATGGTATTTCTGGAGAAGAAGTTGTATGCAAGTCACAAATCTGTGTCATAAAAAGAAAGGAGGAGGTGGGACAGAGAGGGTTCTGCTGAGAGCTGTGAGGAGAAAGTGGGAGAAAAGTTTTATTTTAAGAGTTTGGAGACGTGCTGGGAACCAAAGCACATCTGGGTTTGAGGTTTGCTACAAAAAAAAAACCCCAAAACCTTAAACCAGAGCTATTAGAAAATGCACTACTAACCTTTTGGATGTGTTCAGTTCTAACCAAACCAGGATCAATTCCGTGAGGTCTGAGCTGCTGCCTAGGCTCCTTAAAAACTACCATGATAGGTATGTGAGTGCTATTCCTGAGAGTACAGAGCATTAGGGATATGGATGAGGAGTTTCAAGGCTACAAACCAAGCTGGGAATTTCAAGTATGCCTTTTTTGGGGGTTTACAGGTTAAACATGAAGTGGGGGAAAACTGGTGGAATCTGGACAAATCTTGACATGATTAAAACAATTTCTCTGTTTTCACAACAAACTAAGCTGTACCCTTTCTATGTCTGCAACCATATTCAAACGATAAACACACGACATTTAAGTCCCTACCAAACCTAAGGGACATACACACACAAAAGGACACACAAGGAAGATTCACGATCTGAAAGTTACTTGCATCAGATCCTTGTGTGATCCACTGTACAAGCATGGATTTTGTATTCCTCCCATCTTCCCTTTTCCTTCTTGTTTGAGAACATCCTTTCCTGCTAGTGCTTATCGAGCCTGGATCAATATTACAGCCACACTTCACAAGCTGGCAGTGAGCAGCAATGGTCACCTCTGACAAAGTGGGAATGCGCTCAGGACTCAGCTAGAGACTAGCTTAAATGCATTAAAATAATTGTACTAGTCAAGTGGGCCTTTCATCCCTTTAAAGAAGGAGCCTGACCAAACAGTTTGTATCATCTCCTTCATGGACAGAGCCTTGGGAAACATGGTCTAGTGTGAGGCAGCCCTGCCCACAGCAGGGGTTTGGAACTGGGTGATCTTAAGGTCCTTTCCAACCCAAAGCATTCTGTGATTTTATGACAGTAAGTAAAAAACTTCTCATGTGTACGCACACTTTCCATAGTCGGTTGAAAAGCTGTACCAAATCCAGAGTTCATGAATTTGAACGCTACTTGTAGACCATATCACTCAGACATAGGTCCTATCTGACCACAACATTCACTGTCTCTTACTTCAGTAAAATATTCAAGGTATATTTAGTGAATAACTGCAATTTTGAGTGATCCTTACAATCCAAGGAACAATCAGAAGACCACATTTCTCTTTGAACACTGTAACCACTGTCAGTGACAGTTTAGAGATTACCTTTTATTCACACTTTTATATATTCTGTGGAACTTCATGCAACCATGCTAATAGCCTCCCACTCACAATGCTGAATGACAGGAACAAAAACCCATCAATATGATTGTGCTACCTTAGCAGCTTCAGCACCATTCTTCTCTAACTCCATGAATAATAAATGATACAGATGCTGAAAGAATTAAAGTCAAAAACCCTACCCAACCCCCCCTAACAAAGCACCTTCCTGAAGACCTGCATTTTTGTTTAAAACATTCCACATGTGATGGCTGTGCAAGTCACCTCATGCAAATTCATACCAGCTCGCACAGAACAGTGCTAAACCAAGATAGATTGACTTCTGTAACTGTGAAAATGTTCCTTTCCATGCGTGTCCCATGGGGATCAGCACACCAATACTCTTTGATGTTAGGGCATCATACTTTGCCTCCTTGCGTATTAGAGCCTGCTAAAACCCCATCCCTGGAGAGTGTAGTGATTAGATAATGAAATATGCCTTTGTTGTCATGACTAAAATTCAATTTCCTCCCTATAACAAAGAGGGGAGAAAAAAGAAGATGACAATAGCATCCTTTAAAAAAGGGAAATATACAATGCATCTACTTTGCATTGTTCTAATTTTCAGCACATCAGCTACTGCAAGGTCATAAAAATATTACAGTGTATAGTATTATCATATTACAGTATACAGTATTATCATTACCTAATAGCAATATCACTATTATTGCTTTCGGATCTGATGCAGCAGTCTTCTGCGGGCACCCTACCCACAAGCATTTCTGTAATGAAAGACTTCCAAAAATACCACTTATAGACCTTTTCCAGCTCCAACTGATTTTAACTTGTTCCCTGCTGACACAACCTGCTGACTTGAGATGAAGGCCATGATTACAAGACAGAGACCATTCAGGCAAACCCATTCTAGCACAGTTGTACTGCAGTGTACAAATCCTTAACACTGAACATTCACACAGCAACTGCAACTGCCCACCCACATTACTTAAACACGTAAAAACATATATAACTAGTACACAGTATACTAAGAACCTCACAGATGTTGCCCCATGTCTTGTGTGCTTCCGTTCACTGAAGATACACAGAACATCAATTGCTTGTTATTTATGCTTTGTTTTTTCTTTGTCAGTAAAAAGATACAGGATTTTAATCCTCAATTACTTGCTTTGATTTCAGGGTGTATTTTCCATGGCTGTGACAGAAACATGCAACATAGTGCTGAAAACAATACTAGCTCTCAATTGAAAATGATGTGCTACTACTGAAGAAGCTCTTTTCCACCTGGGTGAAAAGACATTAACCCATCTCTTTCCAAGCATGTTTATGACACAAGGCAGCACTAATGAGTACCCAACAAGATGAAATTCATTATTCTATTAATCAAGTAGATAACAAGCAAAAATAATTTACATAGAGGGAAAAAATCGTGTCTGGATCTGTAAGTAACAAATGTGTAAGTAGCACATAACCTGATTATACTGATTAGTATTGCTGTCTGGGTTTTAAGCCTTTTTGCCCTTACTGCATTACCTGTAGATGCAGAATTGTGGCCCCTGCCTAGACTCTATTACAAGATGAACAAATGAGTTTGGTTCAGGTTTTTACCAAAGTTGACCTAGTTAGCATGTATCTGATGAGCTACTTGTAGAAGCAAATACACTTTCAAATATAGTTTTTATCTATTCTCTCCCTTCTCTACTTTCCATATCTATTTACCAGTAGCTCGAAGGGCTGCAACACATCTAATAGCACAAAAGTTTATTGCACTGCTGGCAAGGTGCAGCTCCACTAAATCCTACTGTTTGTTTTTTATATATTCTTGTAGCATTGCTTAGAAAAATACTAGAGAAAAACAACAGCCAGATTTGGCAGAAAGAAGATGTGTCTGGTCACAGAGCCCTGAGCAGGTTAACAGATGAAACAGAAATGCTTTCTATTTATGTAAAGTTCTCCATATGAGGATCCTAGGATGATTCACACATACAGAAAGCACTGCAGCACACAGACATACAAGCCAGCTCAGTGCTGCGCCATACCAGTATAGTCATGCCCCATGTGGAAAGGTGGCTGTGTACTGTGGCACTGACCTTGGAAAGAGGGAGAGGAGAGGGCCAGCTGTGAAGGAAGAGGGAAATGCTCCCATTGCAAATCTTTATAAACCTACAAAATCTTGTTTTTCTTAAACATAATGAATACCTTTGTTGAGTATCTTTTCTAATCCAGCTGATCTGTATATTCTTTCTTTATAGGACTCTGAAATGCCTATCAATACAGAAAGTTATAATAAATTCTTAACCTTGCACAGTGTTCAATACATACAGACAGCATCAAGGCATTACTTATTGTGAATTATGTTCCATTGGGAAGGAAATGTAACAGAACTTGGGAGTACAGTCTGCAAGTATGCACAACAATGTATGTAGTAAATATCCTGCTATTAATTCCCTTGGAGATTTCCAGTGATGCCCTTCAAAGTAGAAATAAGGCATAGCAAGGGTGCTTTTTGACTACAGCAAGGCTCTCAGTAAATGTTACAGACGTCTAACTCTTCTTTCTTTTTCAGTAGCGGGAAATCTCTGCCCAAATTAGCACAAGGAGGGCAGGGAGAAGAAAAGCATGATATACTGGAGTGCTTTTGGTTGTGACAGAAGGTGCCTTTTAAACAAAGGGAAGTCTCAGCAGCACAACCAAAGCCCTTTCAGTTCAACTTACTGAAGACTATTTCTTACACAATTTACACAAGACATCATTTGAGTTTTGCTTTGAAAATGGTGACAAATCCAGCTGTTTGCCTTTAGGACAATGACCTGTTTATATGTGCCCATTTACATGCCAAAATACAACAGCTTAATGATTCTCGAAAGAAAGTAGCTATAACACTAGTGAGAGAAGTCCAGCTTTGACACAGGGCAGTATTTCTAGATGAACTACCAGGATGCACTGCTATTTCACTTAAGATTAAGCACCCACCCTGTGGGTAGATAGAAGGTAATCCATTATACATCTCTATAACCCTTCAGCTAGCTGTACTCAACTGAGCCAAAATTCTCTCTATATAATATTATAATAGACTGCACAGGTGAATTCTCTGATTCAGTGAAATGAACCACTAATTGCTTTTGGGTCAGCCTTAGCGAGAGATTTTCTCTTCAAAACAGAGCACCATGTGCTCTCTTGTCCCTTATACTTAGAAAGGTATCTTATTACCTGCTGCTGAAATATCAGCCCCATCAGCATTTTAAGCATCTCTCTCTTACTGTGTCAGGCTCCACATAATAGAAAGCAGTTTAAACTCTGCTGAAGGGAAGCTATTGATTTCAAGTCACAGTCCACAGAGATTATAAAGCACTTTCTCTTGTTTGTTGCCTAGATGAGCAGTTCAATGCAAGAACAAACCCTGGCACATACTAATACCTGGAGACTGGTGTAGTATAAAAAACCCCCGAAAAAATAAATAAATTAGCTTGAATCACATACAGTACATAGTCATAGGGAGAACATACCTGGGATGACATATACCTGCTAGACCAAAGCCATAAGGCTGAAAAGTCCCTGTCAGAAGCAACTACTATATAGCCAAAAGGGAGATAACACCAGACAAAAGGAAAATGAAGTCTGACACATAACCTAGGTCTTCTGATGAACATCCTCCAGTACGAAAATCAAGCACCTGCTTGCTCACTGGCTATTTATATTTTCTCTGTCTGAAGATCAGTAATTCCTATTAAAGTAAGTCATACAGATAATAAAACAACAGGAACTTTATTTTGTCCATAACTCAAACCTGAGCTGGTACACACTGCCTTCTGCACACTCACACCAGTGGAACAAGATGCTCATTTACAGAGAACTTGTTACAAGAGTGCTGGGGGCAACAAAAGGGCAAATGGTGCCTGACAATGGGGACCTGAGCTTCCCAGGACTCAAGCGTGAATGACCGCCAACTGTTCATGCATGCAAATCCCATGTGCCAGACACACCGATCTGCAAGGGCCAGGTGGTATCCAGATCCCTCTCCACATGTCCCTTTCCCTTCATGCTAACATGCTGATAGGCTTAGGGGCCTGCAGAGATGGCGTGAATATGGTGAGATGCTGGGGGGTGGTCTCCAGCCATCCTGCCACTCTCTTTTCTGGATGCATCATGAGATACTCACTGAACAGTTCATCCTGGACCCCAGACCTGAAGTCAGATGCCTTCAGACATGCCTCCATCTGATTGCTTTCCAGAGCCTCCAGGTGCTGCCCACTGTACAGCCCTATCAGGTGATGTGGTCCTTCTGTGGCTATTTTAACTTTTTCTTTGTAACTTTATGTTACATGTAAGACATTATAGCTTGTACAAAACAGTTTTGTTTAGACATTTTTATGTCTAGATTGTCAATTCACTGACCACCCCTGAAACATGCAGAAGATGCTATTCGTATGTATAAAGCACTGTGCCAGAAACCAAAGGTATTAACATTAACCCAGCAGTGCCAACCAGTAATGTTGCACAGCAAACAGTGCTTTCATTTGCTGACACTGAAGAAATAGCTTTATCCATGGTGCAAGCAAGAGAAAAACTATTTATGAAGCCTGTAACAGCTCAGTGTGTGTTGCAGTTGCAGCAGCAGCTTTATCAGCATTGACAAAACAAAGGCCATTTCTGTAGGAGGCATTCCCGACACTTTCTGCACAAGCTGGAAATGATCAAACCAGGTGAAAACCGCACAGGATTAGAGAACCTGAGCTGGCCTGGAAGCTGTGCTGTGGCTCTGGAGCACTTCCAAACCCCAGCCCCTGGCAGAAGAGTTACAGCTTTCGGGTCATGCTGTAATGGAGACAGTAAATCACTGATGTGAAATGCACTCCTATCAGAGTCCCATTATTACAGTAATAATTAAGACTAGTGCTGGACTGCAGCTCCTCAGTCAAAAAAGGCACTGTGAAGGATGCTATGAAATGGAGATGTTATTTGACAGTAGCCTGGTTTCCCATTGCCACAAATGAAGAGGGTTTGAGACCAATGAGTTCCATTTTCAAGTTTCACGTGTAGCCAGCAACAGTTCTCATTCAGGAATTCACACTGCCTTTTAACAAAAAGGGAATTAACTGATGCTGCAAGGTCCTTATTAATTGCATTGTAAAACCCAACAGTAAAAATGAACATCTCTCTTTCAAGGAAATAAGTATTTTCTCCACATTTTCCTCTGACTCACTGTAGAATCTTGAGTGAGTCACTTCAGATATTCATGGCAAACTCTCCCTCTCCCTCTTAGTAGGACACAGAGAATTCCCCCTGCCCTCTAGTTGGGATCTGTCTCACTTGAGGTGTTTTGAGATCAAAGTGAAAAAGGGATGACCATTGCTTTTAAATAGGAAAATGAAATTAAGTCAGGCTTTTGAGCACCCCACAAGCTTCTCATGACTTTGGAAAGGTCATGTACAAGTGGAGGCACAGGTTGTACGGCACATTTCCATTGATAAAAAAGGAAACCCTCCCAAGAGTAATGGAACAATGCAAAAAAAACAGGGAAAAAGAGAAAGAACACCACATTTCTAGAGACCCTCTGTTGCCAAGGCATGGCACTCAGCATGCAGACTGCAACTGGAAGTCTCGAGTTTGGCAGAATCTTCAAATGTTCCAAATCACGTGTTCAGCTGGGGGCAGAACCTCGATAGCAGCAGTCAGTTCCGTGTCAGTGGAACCAAAACTGCTTCTGGCTTTGGGGGAAGAGAGACCTCTCCATGTATTACCCTTTATACCCAACTGTATAAACCCAAGAGGTAATACAGTCGTTTTACAAATTTGTGTACCATTTCATTTCTCTCCCGGACAACCAATCACTCTCTGTGGGTGCCAGAGGCAAAAAGCTCAGCCTGGTGTTTAAAGCAGGAATCCCAAATGCAGAGAGAGCTGAACAGAAAGGCCATCCACCTCGATGATAGCCTGAGCTGACACAATAGCACACTAATATTGCTCAGTCAGGCTGTATACCACATACCATGACTGCAAACGCTCCTGAGGGCTAATGGAAACCTTTCAATTGAGAAGCGAAGCGCTCAGCACACGCTGCTGTAACCCAAGCTGCAGAAATCAGCCGTTCTCAAAGCAAAACAGTGGAAGTATCCAACAGTCAGCTTCAAGAACACTTTTTGCTCTTTTCCCATCCTCTACCCTTTCCCATGAAGCAAAAGCATTGGGATCATGGGTTGAGAGCAGCAGGAGAGCCAGCAGCAGGCATCTCATCCGCAACAAAGAATTAAACGTTTCATCTACTTTTTGTCTGCAGGCAGGTTCTAAACACAGTGACAGGAAAGTGATGATAGGGGAATAAAAAAAATGATGTAGATGAAATATCTTAACAAACCTCCAAGCCACGAATCTCAATGACTGACAAAATAACTGAGTAATTTTATCATCATAGGTATCGCTATGAAAACATGAAAGTTGTTATCACGGACGAAACATCATCAGAATTAACTGGAATGCTGTATTTCAGCCAGATTTATAAGCCCATTCTAATTTATGTTCACAATAAATAATCTTCACAGCATCTCTCATAACCCTTAGAGAAGGATGTAAACCACATACATAGAAACAGCATTACTATGCAAAAGAAATCTGCAGTTTCATTCATACAGCTTGCCTAAATGTGCTTTTCTGTCTTACAGAAGCTGGCTGCAACATAACTCAGCAAATGCTTTTCAGGCCAGAAACTAACTAACTAATCAAATAAGACAGCCTGTAGTCAAATGTAATGTGTCTTGGCTGAACTCCAATGCACTTAGTTATATTGTGCTTCTGTTAAAACTGTATTAAAATAATATAAACTCAGTCTGATTATTGCTTTGCAGGTTAATGGGCACCCTTCTATAACTATCTGCAAATGTCCTCATACTTTGAGTTCTATATCACCAGCTTCAAATAGCTTAATAAAACTGCAGTCTCACCAAAGAGTGGGTGGGCTGCAGTTCCCTTTCTTGCCTCTCTCCTGCCTTGCTTATCTCACTCTTACTTGGAGATATGAAACAGCTACAATAACAATTTGAAGAAAGTGGAATATAATTTTTCATTAGACATTATTTGTTTCCGTATACCATATATGCCTTATATCAACTGTCTGTATTCTCAAAGTTTGTTTGTTTAACTGAAGAAGTAAGGCTCTTCCATCTGTTTAAGAACCCCCTTTTATGAATGTCAGTAACATGAAGACAGAACTTCATCAGTCCCACATCATTTTTCTTATTCATTCAAGTGAAATGAAATAGTGGAAGGTGTCCCTGCCCATGGCAGGGGGTTGGAACTGGGTGAGCTTTAAGGTCCCTTCCAACCCAAACCAGTCTGTGTTTCTATGAAAGCCATGGCTATCACACCTTTATATATAACATTTCAAGGCAATGTAAATGGGAGATGACATTTTTCAGAAGATATGTACACTGCCACATTAGGAACAAGCAATGACCTTTCTAAGTAATGGCAATTTTAATTCAGTTATCAAAAGCCTGAAATAGCAAGCCAATGAAAAGCAGAATGCCAGCAAGGATGAGAATGCTAGAACTTAGTAGGTCATTTTTCTGCCAACATTTTCATTCTGTTTGCTTTATGCCTTCATTTGGAATTTAGTTTTTCTCAGATTGAAGGATCTACTTTCTGTACAGAAAATACCAACCTGGCTGTAGCACTGAAACCCATCATTTATTGTAACAACTGCAAAAATACTGTAGGACAGCACAGGGGAAAAGAATCAATTTCATTTCTAAGAAGCAGTTTCTTTTCTGCTTTTTTCCCCAGTATTGTCTAATTCACAATCTGAAGCTGAGCAATTTATATCCAAACAGTCTCTATTATGTCTCAAAGTCAATGAAGGTGTTGACCCAAGAAATGCTAAAGGCTTTTGCTGCTTTTCTTTGTTATGAGTATGCATACATGAAATACCATTTCATGTTTCCTCTGCTAGAACAATGCTCGTGTACAACAAATTCACTCGTGAAAAGTACTGCTATTCAATACTCAGTCAATTGATCATAAAAATTTAACAGCTGCATTAGATAGATCAACGGCTTATCTAGTTCATTGTTCTCTCTTCAAAGAAAAAGGTGACTTATAATAGGTGATTCACAAGCAGTATAACAGCACCGAGTATGTAGAATGATCCTCACCCACAACCTTTCCAGCTTCCCATAAACACTGGCTTTAAACTTGTCCAAGATGAAGGTTGCATCCTGCCTTTTAAAGAACTATCTCCCATGAATGTATCCAATCTTTTGGAAACCACTAATGCCTCTGGCCTCCACCAGATCCCACACCAGTGAGTTCCAGTGCTGAACTACTCACGTGGAAACAAATGACATCCTGAAGCTCATTTAAAGCTGCAGCCTGGCAAGGCAATCGAGTGTCTCTGCTTGTGTTGTGGAATGCACTGCACACCTCCACCCCTCTACCATTATAGGACGATACTGTGTCAAATTTAGGTGTAAGTCACCTAAAAAGAGAGTTCCTTGGTTTGAAGGTCTTCATGCACTTCAAGTTGCAAAGCCCTGAAGAATCTCTCCACATCTGGACAGTAGAAATCATGATTTCATGAAGAATGAAATGTGAAAGCATTACACCATGATCTGGAAACCAAACCTACTCCCTCATTCAACAAATACACTGGGAATGAAAGAAATATGGTTTGATGCCAACCAGCAAACTTCACTTACTGGGAAACAGTAGGGAAGAACACATTCTTCGCCACCCCTGCCAATCTCGGGTTTAATACATACAGCTTAACTGGACTTCTATTGCTTTCCAGATCAGATGCAAAATATTACATGCCCGGCATGCTCAGTGTGTGTGTTTCTGCTCTATAATGTGCTCATCCACAGTCTTATTCAGTAGGCATAATAGATACTCTGATAATAGACATCTTAATAAAAAAGACACAGAGCTGGGTGTGCAGAGGGATGATGGAAGAACAGGACCCGACAACATGCAAGGACTAGCTCAGTGCCTACCTTTGCATCTCGTTAAATGGTGCGAACTGAACTGCTGGCCTAAATCAACCTATGCACTAGCAACATGCTTTATCATGATAATCATTATTACATTCAAGCATGGATGGAACAGTATTCTGGAATAGCACAGTGCCATTTGCAGTATAATGGCTTTGTTAACAAGCTGTAAGCAAGTGCTCCCGCCCAAATACTGAAACTGAGCTATGGATGTTTC
The DNA here is from genome assembly GCA_025447955.1 of Psilopsiagon aurifrons. NCBI lineage: Eukaryota > Metazoa > Chordata > Aves > Psittaciformes > Psittacidae > Psilopsiagon > Psilopsiagon aurifrons. The sequence continues at coordinate 28,988 of JAOEHY010003976.1, read as the reverse complement.
TTAGATCAAGCCTAATGGATTGCTTTGGAGGGACAAGGCAGACTTCAAACAAGCTGCAATAAAATTAAATATTAAAAAAATAATAATGAGAAGTATAGCATCTCTTTATGCTTACTTCAGCACATTAAACCAGCTCATGAAGTTCGATGCCGAGAAGAAATACTGTCATTTGCTTTTTGTCCTTAAATCTTGCACTGAATTAAACACTCAGTGTCACCTCGGCTGGATAAGGAAGCAGACTTGCCAGACAGGACCGCTTATTCACCTGCTTCTCTCACAGCCACCTCATAGGAAAATAAACAGAAACTTACAGCTGGGTCACGGCACCAGATGATCTACACCACACTGCCCTCCTTCGTCCCTTCGAGCTGCCCTTCTCCCTGCCTCCCAGCTCCCCCGGTACAACTGACCCCCAGGCAGAGATAAAGCATAGAAGAGGTCAGGAATCCCCAAACGCCAGGCGGGGATGCCGATGTCTCCCAGCACACATCACAGCATTGTTCAGGCGCACAGAGGTCGGGTCACCTCTTTCGCTGGAGGCGTCTCGTTTGCCGGCAGCGGGCAGCGGTGCTCCCGCCGCCTCCCGGTAAGGGGACGCCTCGTCCCTCCCGGCCGGTACCTCCCTCCAGGCTGAGGACTGGCGCCAGCTCATCACACGAGTGCCCCGAGCGGGCTGCCGTGCCCCGTCTCGCAGGGCAAGTCCCTTCTCACCACCACCATCCCCATCCATCCCTGTTACCTGCCGCCTCCCCTATGGGCCTTCGGGGCTGCCCGGCCGGGACAGCGGGGTAGCGGCCGCCACACGGTGCGGAGCGGTGCGGAGCGGTGCGGAGCCGAGCAGGCAGAAAACGCGGAGCGGAGCGCAGGCTCCCCCGACCTGCTGCTGCGGAGGCGGCAATACACGGACTGGATCTGGCAGGGGAACGGGCGGGGGGAGTTGAGGTACAGCGGTGTGATCGCGGCGGCGGCTGTACTGGGAGCCTCAAGGGCGGCTGAAGCCCTGTCCCGGGGCCAAAGCTCTCCGTGAAAGTCCTCCGTTGGTGCTGTTCTGCTTTGTTTTGTGCCGGTTTTCCTTGTGTGTGTGTGGCTTTTTTTAGCACTAAAGGGGCACTGAAGCTTTGAAAACGCGTTTCTAGAAGATGCTGTCAGAGATGCTGCTCAGCATCAAGAGCCCCGTGCTGTTAAGCAACCGTTCTTGAGAGAAAAGGTAGCTGAAGGTAATTCTGGTATTTGATGAGTTTTGAAATGTACAGTTCAAATAGGTTTGTTTTTCATTTACTTGCACACAAGGAGGAGGAAAGCCAAATAGGAACCTGCATAGGATGGCATAAAAACCTCAAGATTCGCTTGTTCAGTTTTAAGATGAAAGAACGGAGAGTTCAGCAACCTGCCTATAGGGCACTGGAAAAAGGAGGGGTTAAGATAGACAATTCCTAACAGCATATCCATCCATACACTAAGGCCACCTCTTCCTTCTTTCCTCTCCTCAGACTGACAAATGCCTCCTTGTCCATCTGAGGAGTCAGTCTCTGCTCTTCTGCCAGCTGCACCACCAACTTCCTCCCCTCATCCCTGCTCCATCACTCATGCCACCCGTGAGGGAGAGGGTCCCTCATGATGGAGGGGAGGGGTGGAAGACAGAAGGAACAGATGCAACCTGGGGGTTAACACAAGCCCTGAAGAGTCAACAGTAATATAGGCTACAGCTCATGCAGGTTGGCTGTGCTTGGCCACTGCAATCTGCTGCTCATCTCATTGCTAACAGCACTTCTGGTGGCACCAGTGTGGATGCAGATGCTGCACGGCATCGGCAGCAGGAGACTGCCAGCACTGACTCAGATTGAAAGTATCACTGCAGCCAACAAAAGGCACTCACCAAGGGACAGAGCACTGTATAGATGGGCCTGCTTAGCTTTTTCTTCAGGGAGAGGAGAGCGAGTAAAGCCAAACAATTCAGCACTTTACCAGAAGTGTGCCGTAATGGGAGCAACTGATCTCAGAGGAACCAGGATGAGGAAATGCGGGACCAGAGCCTCAGATCACAGGACCTGTAAGTTGTCACACCAGAAGTCGAACAAGAGCTAATAGCACCCATCAGCAGGACCTCATCTAAGGTCTTTACTCAGCTAGTATGGTATCACATTTAACCACATCAATTCAATTCACAATGTCAGTATCCCATTCCTGTTCTACAGCTTTTCAGTTCTTAAAAGGGGCCTGTAAGAAAGATAGGAAGAAACTTTTTAGCAGGGCCTGTTGTGGTAAGACAAAGGGTGATGGTTTTAAACTGAAAGAGGGAGATTCAGGCTGAATGTGAGGAAGCAACTGTTTACAATGAGGGTGGTGAAACAGCGGCACAAGTTGCCCTGGCAGGTGGTGAATGCACCATCCCTGGAGACATTCATTCAGGCCAGGCTGGATGTGGTCCTGGGCAACCTGGTCTAGCTGAGGATGCCCCTGCTCATTGCAAGGGGTTGAAACTAGATGAGCCTTGAAAGTCTTCTCCAACTCTAACTATTCTATGATCCTGAATGTTTCTGTTGCCCAATACAGAACAGCAAAACTTTCACAAGGTCACTGCTGAATCATCCAACTGTTACTGGTAGAGAAACAGCCACAGTTTCCATCTCTGCAACACTTTAGACAGAATATTCTTTACACACATTGCAGAAGAAAAGCAGTAGTTTCTCCTCTCACATTTCCAGAGATACTGTACTGGTTACATATTCTAGGGTGGGTTCTTTTGTTCTACACCTTGTTCTACGTTAAAAGGGCACCACTCACTGGAAAGGCAGTTTCAAGCATAAATCGTGATTTCTATTTGTTTTCTTTCAGCACAGCAAGCATTTGCACTTGTGCAAAAGGTGCCTCTTTATTTTGCTCTATTCCCCTCCCTTCTTATTTGTGCTGTATCAGTACAGATGCAATTTTTAATTTCATGAGTGTTTGCCATAGTGTTCCATTAACACCAAGGCATGCACCAGCAGGTGCTCTCCTCACCATATGACCATAAAATGATCACATACTTAGGATTCTGTGATGCTCAGCTCTTGACTAGAAACTCAGCATGGCTGGTATCTTCTGAGAGAAAGCAGCAGCAGCAGCGAACACTCCAGTGAAGGGCTTTCTTGGATTTATTAAAAGGGAATGTAAAATGGAGGACTTTATTGCATAGAACTGACACTGGCAGCACATACAAGCCATGTATTCCTGAGGAGGCTATAGTCTGAGACCTGTAAACCAGCTGCCGTCCTAATTTTACTGAGGTCTGTTGTCTTTGGTTGTTCTGAACCAAGTCAGCTTTGAGGTAAGAAAATCGGGTCCTGCTCTGCACAGGCACACACTATCCTGGTCAGTCTGAGTATGTCACATAGAAAACTCTCAGAGAGCTTGCTTGGCCTCCACAAGTAAAGCACAAATCTGCCTATTTTTATAATGAAAGAAGAAGAATCAGTAAGTGGGAAATCTACTGGTGAATGGTTGGCTGTAAGCGTTTCAGCAGAGATGATATGCAATTTGTGCAAGCACAAGTTCAACCATAGGTAGTGAAGACACTCAGTTTAGCAGAGTTGAAATGTCTCTCAGTATGGCAATCTGCACTCCAGAGATAATCAGATTCTATTTAACTGAGTTGGCCCAAGAGCTGGAAGCAGTTTGGCTGCAGAGGAACACAGCTCTGTGCAGGGTGTTTATTCCACCTCTTGGAATGATAAAATAATAATTCAGTAGGAGAAGACCCTGCCAGAATCAATTTTTAATTGCCTGTGTTCACGAGCTCTGAATTTGAGACAGAAACACAGCAAATGGAAAATTCTCACTTATAATTGCATTCTTGAGAGCCAATTTGCTTCACAGAAATGTTAATTTGGGATAGCAAGGGGCACATCACTCGTAGATTTCTGTTGGTGAATAACTCAAACCAGCAAGATCTTACATGCAATGTCCCGACATGTATGCTAATAAAGTTAATGAAAAGGGGATGACAGGCATGTCTGCTGCGTGTGGAAATACCCTCGTTTGCTACAGACTTCACTTGGGATGCTTGTGCTGGGATCCCCTGCAGCCAATACTAAAGCATAATTAGATTACTGAAATTACTTCCCCCCCCTAAAAATTTTACTGACTATGACATCAGGTAATTAGTTTGGACTTCATTATGACGAATAAAGATGATTTAATCACTGGACTGGAAGATGGTGGTTGCCTAGGGACCAACAATCATAACCTGATTATGTCCAATATGTGATGTATGTGCTTTAAAAAGCCTAACTGGCCAAAGTTGAGGCAAACGATGAGCGGCAGCAAGAGGGAAGACACTCAGGAAGAAACCCATGGGTGGAAGTAGATATTTAAGAATAGTCTGTATCTCAAAGAGCAAGGTTCCACACTTTCAAGACTTTACACTTGTATCATCTCAGGATGCGACAGTTTCTTTTAATCAGAAGGAAACGACAAACAAAACTCAAACCCCACATGCTGCTCAGATCCATACACTCGCAGTAAGAACTCCTGTGTGTAAATTGAAGAGATTACTGTTCCTACAGTGTTTGATAGACCTTTAAGCAATGGAGTAGTTACAGAAGACCAGAAAAGTCCTTAGGTCCTTTAAATATAGAAAATGGTTAAAAAATATGATGCTACAAAATGAGGTGACTGACTACTGACTACTGAATGGCAGGGGGTTGGAACTGGATGATCTTCAGGTCCTTTCCAACCCAAATCACACTGTGATTCTAGGATTCTATGACAGGAGTGGAAGAAATATTGTAGCAATCTTTAACTAACATAAATGAAAGAATGAACAAGTAGATAAACAAATTCTTCGAGTAAATGAATAAAGAAAAATGTTTCCTTAAATAGTTTCAAAGGTCAAACTCTGAGTACAAGTTTGGTCAAGTGTGTAACTGCACAGATGGACTTCATTTTAGAAAGGTGCATGTGCCTTCATGGCATGTTGGATTAATGACACTGGAATCCACAATATCAATAAAACACATGCTTAGCGAGAGCAAATCATGGATCATTAGCTTAGAAGTTGAGAGGCTACCTAAGAAGGTGCAAAGAGCTGAAGAGCTCTGTAACCAAACCAAGGAGGAGTCAGTGTCTGTCAGCAAAAGCCAAACACATTATGGAAATCAACTGCAATTTTAAAAGGTGCAGCAGACGAACTGCTGAAAGCAGCTACCCAAGGAGGGAGGAGTTCAAACAGAGTGGGTGCCCCTTCCGGAAGATGTGTTTTACATAAGTAGGTTTTTGGAACCAACAGAGAGGTTTCACAGGCTAAAAATTCACCCAGAGGTAAAAGCCCTTTCTGGCCATGGCAGCTCCTGATCCGCTACTGAAGTGAAACACAAGCTTCTATTCTGAGCTTTCCCTCTCTCTTGAGATTTGTAAAATAGGGAAAGATGTGAAGAGAACAGGTACTCTTCAAAGGGCGAAATACCACAGTGTCTGCTTCCTGAATAACTGCATGCAATTTACAGGTATGGAGAATTTGTTATAGCAAGGTATTGAGGACAAAAACGAATGAATATACAAAACCTCTTGATTATTCCCTGATCCCAGTTACCCTCCATGTAATAAGTGAATAATATCTTCTAATGCAATAAATACTACAGCTACAAGCAATAGATGCTTTCTTTTCAGTATATCCAACAGAGAAAGCAGAACTTGCATTTCGCTCTTATTTCTGCTCAAGAGGGGATGAGAGGCTGAAGAATACAGACAAGATTAGAAGCACATCTTCTGGTTATAACTGCAATTTTTTCTTGATTAATTTTTTTGTTGGCATCATCCTGGGAGTATTCACAGCTGCAGTCTGAGATGGGGTTCTGCCATTCTCCATCACTGTTCAGGCTGATGGACAGTCCTTCATAGCACCATTTTGTGATATGAAAGGCCCTGTGAATAGTAACTACAGAAGATCTGGACAGATACACGATTTACAGAGACAGCATTCATCTGACAGTGAAGAAAGGACTTGCACTTGCTTCCTCTGTAAACCACTCTCTTGAAGATCCACTTTGTAGAGCACAGTTTGAAGCGGGAACTTCTGCTTTAATCAGTCCTTTTCTATTTCTTTAAGGAGTCAAACATGATTCTACTGTTCCAAAAGTTTTAGGCCCAGGGTTACGTTGTGTTATTTTATGCTTCTTGCTCCAATCTGCATGGATCTGTTAAGTTGTGCTTCAACACAAGCATCAGAGTTTTGTGATGCTGTCTAGCTAGGTTCTCTCTTGCTCCCCCTGAAACCTATCTTTAAGTCGATGGCTGCTCTACTTGAAGGAAGTAGAACTATTTTTGGGACTCGCCACAAGTGCTTAGTCATTTTGCTAAATGCTCCTGTCATTATTAAATGATGAGTACGCTGTCATCACCTGCTGTTGCTCCAGGAGCTTGTTCGGCTTTTCCATCAGGCATCTGAACGTGAGTGAGCAACAGAGCCTTGCTTTAGTATTATTTCTGGTAACTTTCATGTTAGTGGAACATCAATGCCTGTCTAGCTGGCTCATTACTCCAACCTCTATTGCTCACTTGATTAGAGTGCAGATTTTCTGCTGCTCCACATGTCATGGATGAGGTGAGATCCAACTGTTTGTGAAAATGTGATTGAAGGATATTTGCAGAGGAACATTTTAAGTGATAGAGCCCCCCCTTTCCAAAAAACTCTGCAAACACACCCTTTAAAAGACAGTGAACCTGGGCACAAATTCAACTTATGCTAAAGGACAAAGGCCCATTGGCTTCAAGAAATTCAAGAAATACATGACAAAAAGGCCCCACTGGGGCCTACAAGAAACCTGGAGAGGGACTTTACACAAGGGCCTGTAGAGATGGGACAAAGGGGAATGGCCTCAACCTCACAGAGGGGAGACTGTGATAAGATCTTAGCCAGAAGTTGCTCCCTGTGAGGGTGCTGAGGCGCTGGCACAGGGTGCCCAGAGAAGCTGTGGCTGCCCCATCCCTGGCAGTGTTCAAGGCCAGGTTGGACACAGGGGCTTGGAGCAACCTGCTCTGGTGGAAGGTGTCCCTGCCCATGGCAGGGGGTTGGAACTGGAGAAGCTTTGAGGTCCTTTCCAACCCAAACCATTCTGTGATTCTATGATTTTGAAGGGTGTGCTACTGAAGACACCTCCAGATTGCTCCCTCTGGCTCCATCCAGAAACAAACACAGTCAATGCCATCTGTCTACTAGAGCTGGAACTGCTTTTTACATCTGCCAAATGAGCAATCAGTTCGTAGCAAGTCAAGCCACTTGAATTAGTCACCTGTTATGGGGATTTGAATATTAACTTAATAAATTTGCTATTATTTAGTAAGATAGAAACACTGACTAAAACTCCAAGAGTACTGCCATTACTTTTTGCTGTTACGAGTACCGAAAGCTTTTACTTAACCAGATAACAATAATGGCAGTGGTCACTGACAGCACACTGCAAATACCAAAGATGGATCAATTGAGAAGGAAATTTACATCTTAATTACTGAGCTATGATGATCTAAATAGCAATAATTACTCCTCAAGACCAGCTTTACAAGTCTGCTGTAAGAAAGGAAAGTCAGCTTGTCGTCACCAGCTAGCAAGCCACTTGTTCTCCTACCCAGCACCTGCTCAGTTTGCTGCTCTGGAAACCACTGAATTTAGGATAATCAATCAATGTAATTTTGTCTTCACACGCTTTGTGTGTTTCCCTCATATGATGCACTGTTATGTCAGAGAACAGATTTTTCAAGAGATAAAAGGAAACCAGCAGCCATTATCTGTTATAGGAAACAGACTGATACAACGCTCATTATAAACACACACTTCCTAGTTTTACTTGCCTGACAATAATTTGCATGAGCTAAAATAAACAAGCACATTAACTTTCTTTTGCTATTCTTTGTCTCTGTGCCGTACCAGTGCATCGAGGTAAATCTCTTGCCTCCTGGTGTTTTGAGCACCATAGCAGAATGCTGAGTCTTGAGGCGTACATCCCTCCTGATGGAAAGACACACTGAACTATCTATTAAAGGAGTGAAGCCTGTTCACAAAGGTCAACACTGCTCAAGCAACTTACATGACAGCTTTGCTGCTCTGTTTAAAAGGATTTTAATATTTAAAACTGTCTAGAGCCATGACCTGAAGATACCTGTGCGCTCTCCCTTTGAAAGTCACTGTCACCAAGGTCTATCAGCCATTAGCACTTCTGAACTCTGCTGTTCCTCACTGATTATTGTTTTTAACACCACAATATTCTCTATCTGCTCCTCCCATCCAACATCATGTATTTACTCCATACATGGATCTTAAATTGATCATGTAAGAGTTCAGGTGAGCTTCACAGCATCACTGTGATCATTAAGACACAGCACACTCCTGCTGTAAAACACTCACATGTCTCTGAAACAAGGCACAAACTGTTTTCAGTTGTCAAAATTGCTAGCATCACAACTTGACAGCCGGGAACAAAGCAAGCACAATCCTTCCATGCACAGGCTATTCTGTAACAAGGGCATTGTTAAAGATTCCCATTATTTCCCTTGAGTTGCACTTTAAAAATACTCTAAAAGCTCTAGTTGAATTGTAACACAGTTTGGCTCAACTGTGAGACAATACAGCCTGCATTAGGGCCAGATATTAAAAGGGAAAATAAAGGGAATGGTAAAATAGAAACTCCTATGGTTTTGAGAAGGTCAGCTTGATTTTGACAGAGTATCAGCCTGATATTTAGATGCCGAATTTGAAGGGAGGACAAAAACAATCCTGTTTGGTGCAAGCACTCCTATTTGTAACATGTTCACATGTGTTTTGCCTGGGAGCATTCTGCAGTGGAGCAAAGTTATTAAACATAATCTCAACACAAGAACAGCTCTGAAATAAGATATTGTTATATAGTCCCGAAGAATTAAATCAAAGACCTCTGTTACATGAATTTAGAAATCTATGCCCTTATTGTGAAGTCCATCAGTGCATCAGCAGTCTCTCCAGTATGCAACCTGCTCCTGTAAACCAGTTACTGCTTCAAGCCTGACATTTCCCCAGAGTACTGTGTAAACCGGGTTCTCTATAAAAAGATAAAAGAGTGAACAAAAGAATATCTATAATGTTTGTGTATAGCTCATAGAGAGACAGACATCTGCAGTAAGACAGGAGTTTGCTTTACGCCTTAGCGGTCTTGAATCAAAAAACCTGAACTCCAGGGGTCCCTATCTATGCAGAAAAGTGAAATATTCTTCCTGATTAGAAGTAAAAAAAAAATGAGTTTTACAATATCGAAGAAGTCATTAAAAATAACTATTTAACACCCTGGTTAGGTAAAATTTATCATCAAGACTGACCACACAGAACATACTGGACTGGTCGGATGCTTACAAAGCTGCTGTGATGCCTCCACAGCTCGGACCAAAGGGCCATGTGCTTCTTTGGTCAGTTAGAAGGCTACTGCTACCATCACCTTGTTACCGCCACATGTTTTGCAGTTGTGCAGACAGACGACACAGTGCTGTTTCTGAAACTGTGCATCTCAAATCCCAAACCAGCAGCTGGGTTTATTTCCCACTACATCATTCCAGCTGATGCTACAAATGCAGTGCACGACTGCCTTCAGATCCTGCCAGGATGCTCTCCAGCACAGTCTGTCTCCATCCCATTGAATAAATGCTGCTTCTATAGCAGATTTACCAGGATAGAGGCTCCTGATCATGTAGATATTTCAAGAAGCCCCAGACAACCATAGGAAAAGGCTCTTCTTGTGCAAAATAAAGCTGCAACCAAGGAAGGCTACAAGGGACATGCCCCAGTTGTACAGCAGGGTAGCAGAGAAGTAAAAACAGCGGATGAATGTGTAGGGGCCATAAAATTGGGAAACAGTCTCTACTTTTAGTGTCAATTGCTCATCAGGCTGTGAACCACTGCAAAACAGCAGTGAAACGGTGTCTCAGAGCGCAGCACAAGAGCATCATTTGCTAGGATTCAAAACCAAGCCCGTGCTCAGCTGTCCTACAGCAGTGCATGGTTTTGTACAAATACAAGAAGCTTTCACTATGTTAAGATAAGTTGAAAATGAACTGTTGTCCAATAGGAGGACAAAGGGGGAGGTAATAAAATGACAACCTTGGAAGTACAAATATTTTTCCAACCACTTCCCAGCTGCCCAGGTGGAATTCACAGAACAGAAATGCCTCTTGTTGGTACATCACAGTATGAAGTCTGAGCATAATCTAATAATAATTGGGTATTTCACTTCATTTGGAGAGCCTGAAGTCTCTTGACAAGGGCAGAAATGCTGCAGCTCCACGTCATGAAGAGATTTATTTCCTGCTGATTTGAGATTTTATTTTTTCCTTGGATGAATGCCCTTTCCATTTCTAAAACAATGCAGCGAGGGTAAAAAGAGATAAAGAACTGATTATAGTGAGATACGCAAGGGAAGAAAATTACATCATTAAAATAAGATTTTGTTAAAAAAAATATAAAAGAATATTGAAGACATGAATCCCTTCTTCAAGGAAGGAATTTATTCTTTCCAATCACAAGGGTAATATTGTATAAGCTGGCAAAACATTAGCTCCAAATAAGAGACCCGACTAGAAAATGAGATATCTAATTAACATATACAGAAAGGCATGAACTGTAAAATCTCCAGAATGGAAGAATATTCAGAGCAGATTTCACTGCAAGATGAGAAATGGTATTTGAATTGATAAAGGAGCTGCAGTCGTTAGTATGCTGAAACATGCACACATTCTAGGAGGAAGTCTGCTTCTTTCAACAGTCTATCATTGCCTTTGAATTTTTGTTTAGCTTATATATATTGATATGTAGGAAAAAATAACCGTATGAAAATCAACCTCTATCAGACTATCAATTCATGTAAGTTTTCATCACAGAATACACGCATGTTAAACTATGAGGGCAGAGAAACCAAATTTTTACACAATACAGTTGTTATTGTCTGAAACACCAAAATATAGGGTACATTAGAATCAAGCCCTCAAAGTGGTTCTTGCATTTCCTACTTTTCTTGTTCAATGTATGCAAGACACTCTCTGCTGAATTCCCCTTTAGATTAATACATCAAAGCCTCAGTAGCAATTTTTAGTTTGAAAACAGCACAATCTCCCCTATATTTAAATTTAAACTATCAGTTACTTTAGCAATTATTTTACTTCAGGAAGTTAATGAGCATTACAAGCACCTCTGAGAAATTAAGCATCCATGTTGGGGTGGAACACCTGATGGACAGATAATAAAATAACCTACCTACACCTAATGTGGGAAAGCCATTTGAAGAATAAACTTAAGACTTTCAACTCCCAGTTTCTTTCTCTATTATGTTACTAAATGCATCTTTTTGCCTATGTTCAAATCAGAGGAAAACCCAAAATGTTACCTATGAAAAGTAGAAAGACAGTTTCTAATTCCTGGTCATATCAACACAGAGTAGACCATTCACATCTTCATTTGTCATGTTACTGACTGTCTTGCAAAGAATTCCATGAGAATGTAGAAGCAAAAATACAATTAGAAGTTGCCAGTAGCCAAAAGACACGGGCAATTAAGCTGGTGTTATGTTAAGTGACTATTTACTGATTTAAGTATGTATTTTCAAGATGCTAAACTGCAATCAACTCAAATTTGGCTGAGTGAGATACGATAGCTTGATGAATTATACTAGTAATTGTAGCAGTGGTTTTCCCTGAAGATGTCTCACAGTATCAGTATTTCTCCCCATCTACAACTCCAGAAATCCATTTCAAATTACTCTAGAAGAAAAAGGGGGTTTGAGGGTATTGTTCTAGATTGAGTATTTTAAACAATTTTTCTGACACTCCATGACAAGTACACTTCTCTCCCTGGCCAATTTTGAAGAGCTGTATGCATTAGGGCTAAACCTTACACAGTTTGGATTCTGCGGCTGGTACAAAGGGTCAGGAGACAATATTACAGATCAAGAAGTATTTCCATGCAACAATAAGGCAGCTGACAATCTCTCCCACAAAAAAGAAAAAGCAGGGAGGATCAGTGGCAGAATTCTGACCATTCTCTGAAGAAAGCAGAAAACAAAACCAGTGACAGGATGTGTTACCTTGCTATCAGACTTAAAATGATAAAAGTATTACCTCTTGGTGGGAGTTTGCCTGTATCCTCACTTAACTGCTTCATTTCTAAGTGAAGTACAACCCTGATACTTCTGTAGCTGAGAATCACTGCAATAGATTTGTAAATTCATGTAGTCATAGAATAGTTTGGGTTGGAAAGGACCTTAAGATCATCCAGTTACAACCCCCTGCCATGGGCAGGGATGCCTCACACTAGGCCAATGCTGCCAAGGCTCTGTCCAACCTGGCCTTGAACGCTGCCAGCGAGGGAAAGGGGCATTCATCACTTCTTTTAGTCATAAAGGAAAGATTTCTGGAAAGTGGTGTGCATTTCTGTGAGAGGAAAACAGGCTTCTCTAAAAAGAAAGTTGTGAGTTTATTCCTGTTTAAATGAGGTGTTTATGAACTAGCCATGAACATCGACTGTGCTGAAGCTTAAATAGAGTTTTATTATGGTGTATAAACGTAAGGATCAGTAACTGTTATGGTCAATGGCACAACACTGCTACTAATATGTCAGATTTAAGGTCAGAATAAAAAACCAAATTGCAACATGAGGAGCCTATCAACCGTGCCGCAGAAACCTCTGAGCCTAATTCAGGAAGCTATTTATAGCCAGTGCTGTCCCTAGTACCATATTGCACTCTGCTATCCATAGTACCACACATCACTACATCCTTGACACTGCTAAAATTCTGATAGAACAGATTATTGAAATAAGACACCACACCTTCAGACAGAAAACAACAGACATGGCAGAACCATTTCAAGGCCTCCATCAAATAACACACCAGCAAAGAGAGCTTCCACTGCAGGATCAGGATCATCTTTCACCATATATGTCTTTTCAGATGAATTTAGATCATCCCTGGGTCATCATTCTATTATTTCTGATCCAGAAAACAATCAGAACTATTAAAATTACACAGTGTTTCATTTCCTTAGCCATATAAAGATCATTGTTAGCCTACTTGTTAGAGTAGACCGCCTGTATTTCACCAGCTAGTAAACAACTCCTCCCTTCAACAAGGGGTAAGATCCTGTTCTTTCCCCTCTTAGTGACTGCCATGTTTCAGCCTGAAAGATGAAAAACTTATCTGAAATGTCTCACTCTCACCATGTATGAAGCAGCACATGGAAAACATAGGTGGTGCAAAAATCTAAGTAAGGTTTACAAGGTTTATACCTTGTCTCTGGTGGCTGAGATGCAGCAAGCTGCAGTGATGTGTTTGGGATGCTTGATTGGCAGTATCTTCCTCCTAAGCACACCTTAATACTATGACAATATCCAGGGACAACCAGTCCATGTTGAGTGGTATCACAGCTATATTGCTATGGCAAGTTTCAAGTGAGGTCACTGGTGCAACTACAACTTCCATTCAGCAGGGACATAGCTGAAACCACTGGAAATGACATAAGCAATCTCCTGAAAGAGTTCATTTTCTGTGGCAACTAATGATGTTTTAACTGTTCCCTGAAATATGCAGATAGAGAATACATTACTATACCTATCAGAACGGGTTTCTTTAAAGAGTGTAGTATATATAGCTTTAGAATATATAGGGCAGAAGCACTTAAAAATAAGACTCAGGTTTTGGTTCTGTAACAAAAGCTTTACCCTTGCAAAGTAACCTACAGTCAAAGGTCTGGCTTAATAGAGAAGTGTTAAATTATCTTCCCATAATTTAGTTCCTTCCCTGCCTTCCTTCCCTACTCTCTGCAATAGTGGGAGTTAAGCGAATTATTCACCATGAATAATTTAGCCTATGACTTCATATTTCTATATAAAGTATCTACAAAAAGATTATCTTCATATTTATTCATGACTAAATATTGTTTGAGGAACATGCTTATTTTACTATGTCTTCATTATAACCATGCAGAACAGGTGACTTGCTGTGCAAAGAACAGCATCACAATATAGCCTTATTTCATACTATAAAAGGTTACATTCTATGCAATTTCTACTTAAGGCTGTGGATTAAAACAGAGTTTAGTAGTGCAAAGACTTTGTGCTGAGCCTTTGAACTGAGATAAATTTAATGCTACAAAACTGTACAGCGGAAGACCTATCTGCATGGACAGGTTCAGACTTCTCTGAGAGAATGAAAACCATCCAGACCTAAGGCAGCTCTGAGCCCCAAGTCCTTTAGTGCAGCACTTGCTTAGGGACTATGGTCCTACTCTCCATTTGGGGTTTATTATTTCAGGCACAGTAGCCCATGCCATGGAATTCCCATCTAGTTCATAGCCCAGAAACTCTTGCATCCCTTGCCCCTCCCAGATTCTCCAGCAATCTAAGCAAACTTTCTCCAGGCTCTGGGAAACCTCTCGTACTTGTGGAGGAAGTGACAACTGCTGGTCAGAAGAGGACATAGGTAACTTCAAATTACTACTGGTGGCAGTGAAATCCAGGGCAGCTGTAGAGGGAGAGGGTTGAATTGATTCCTGTGATCTTCCAAATCATGGGACACAAGTCACTTCTCATCTGTCTGACAATCATTCTAAATCAGACCACAGACTTGGAGGCACACAGTCTCTTGGAGAGATTATCACTGAACTGACCAAACATGAGAGTTCTAATTGAAATACTTTTGTCAGGCTATGAGTTGGTTTGTCCTGATTTACTTTCCCCCCATTGCCTTTACTTTCCTGAGTGAAACAAGCATCAGATAAAACCTGAGGGTTGTTTCCAGCTGTCAAACAATGAGTGAGTTTTAAATGATGCATCATTTCTTTACCTGTCCTTACAAGGACTGTCATGTAGACAATCTGCACCCTCAACTGAAATAATCTGGCCAGAATGGGTATTTCTACAGCTGTTTCTGACCAAAACATAGGTGCATATTCACATTATTTTGTCACATTTTCTGTGTGGAGCCATGGGCAGAGCTTGCCCATATTAGGTAAAATGATGTAAAATGTAACGAATTCTGCACTGCCCTAGGAAAGACAATTTTTTGTCAATTCTGCCTTTCTATTAGGGGAGATCTACTCTGATTTTTGATCTTTCCTTCAAATGTATTTGGAGAAAACGCCATAACATGCTTTCAATTTGTACTTCACATATACCTTTGGCTTTCAATTTTCACATTAGGTAACATTTTCTGATTTACAAGCCTTGAAAGTACTCTCAGCTCTCCAAATTTGCTGTCTATGCCACCGTAATTTTCTAGGGCCAACAGCAAATCTTTTTGATGCCCTTTGTGATCTTTCCATGTTCAGGCCCCCTCTTTGACCCTTTAAAGTAGCTGCATTACAAATAAGTAAGTACTAGATATTACACAATGCAAGTGAAAATCTTCCTCCCTGTGTAGGGAAAATTTGCATAACTAAGACATGACACCTTAATAAAACACAGAAGCTAGGAACAGATCACTCTAATTACTGAGGTTTAAGTTTTCATTTTATTCCATTACTCTTAAATAATATTATCGCATGGTTGAATGTCAGATAAGACTTTCATGAATACCCTGTTCAAAATGGCACCAACTAAATTAAATGCTTTTACAATCTCTTCTGTTTAAAATTCTTTTCCAAGTGAACAGATGCACACTTTGGGAAGAACTGCAAAGGAATGGGATTATTTTCTCCACAAGATTCCATAGAGTGATTTATATGAAGCAATTTTCTGAGATGTCTTAAGGCACAAAGGATAAGAACTTTATAAATTAGGAACTAGGACACTCTTGCAGTCAGTTACATGTGTGCTAGATACTACTTGAAACTAATTACTTGGCTAGATGTAAGCTGGTCTTACCTCTAATCAGTCTAAGGCAGTGAATGTCACAATGAATCCAAAGAAATGTCTCCCGATCATTTCTTATTTCCACCGCCCCAGGAAAGAAACAGAGAAACTCCAGCAAGAGAACAATAAAAAAGTCTTTTTATCAACACCAGGGAAATAACACATCTCCAAACAGCCCTCCTACCTTTTCCTCTTGAAGGAACCATCTTCTGAGAGAAGACTTCAGGCCCCTGAGGTTGATTTCCAGGATCTCTCATTAGCTGTAAAGTGATGGCAGCTGCTTTTGTAAGAAGGGAAGCAGACCTGAAAGGTATTTCCCTATTCTGTACTCTTAGTGGAAGTACCTGAAGAACACTAAGGTACCTACAGAGAATAGCTGCAGGTACAGCTGTCAGTTTTGAAACTGATAATCTATGTTATAGGTATCTTGCATTACGTTGATTGCTTCCAAGTGGATATTTAAGTATTTTTGAAATGATATCATTAGATTTAGAGTGGTTGCTGGAGATGGAAAACACAGGAGAACATTTCCTTTACTTTCTCAAGACCAACTCTCTTCTGAGCCTGGTGTTTCTGTGCTCAATCAAATAACCTATTAGGAAACTAAATTATTTCTGTTCACCTGAGTGATACTTTTACAAATTCATATTTAATTACATTTAGCTCTTTATAAATGCATATTAAAACCTCACAAAATACTCCACTTTTAGTAATATAGACTGTAACATCAGTTGCCTATACAGCAGGTTCATGTAACAGAAATTGGTGTAGGGATCCAAAAAGGATGTCATGACAAACCTAAGCATTGCATCTAAAACCACTACACTTAATGGGAAAACCAAAGCTCTGTTCTATCCTGCCTCAGAAATGAGTCTCAAGTTGCAGCCTAAATGAAAATGTAGAATCAGATCCACGTTGTGTAACACTACCTGTCACATTGTCCACTTCTTATTTCTCCTTTTCATAGCTGGCCATCCACACAGCCAGCTTTTCCCTCCTACCTCGTCTGTGTCAGCCACCAATGCCGAAGTATGTTTAAATAACAGATTAAAGAACTTCCTTGAAATACTAACAATGCCCTTCTATCTTTTTTACAAAATCCTGCATTCCTCTGGTGCTGGGATTTTTATTACAATATACTAATTTAAAACACGATTTTTCATTCCTTGTCTCCTTTGATTTTCTTTCACACCTCAAATCATAATCCTTTTTACCTGGGTGTGAGCCACACAGTGAATGCCTTTACCTCTGGTTTCCCAGAAGGCTAAAAATATTTTATCTCAGTGTTTTTCAAGCCAGGGAACAACTGAGTTTTCTGGAAATTATCTCAGGAAAGCCAAAACCAACTCAACTTGAAGAAGAAGAAATGCTCCCTGATTGCAGCTGCAATTCAATCATTTCCTTTTGTTTCTGATGTGACCCTCCTGCCTTACAGAAAATATTCAGAACAGTTCTGAGGCATGGAGCCATTTGGCCACCGCTTTATTAATCAGCCATATTGTTGTAACACCTAGAGCAGAAATTGGTGTTGCGTTGTGCTAGGTGTTGTACAAGTGATTGTTTCTGACTGGCAGCAGATGAGCAATCACAGCTGTGGCAGAAGCAGATGTTGCCATGCAAATAACCCTAATAAAAATGGTAATAAAGACAGGCAGGAGAACAGTTTCTTAGCAGGACTGTTCCAGAGTGCTCTTCAAAAACCCATCTCTCTTTACAAATAACACCTTGCATTCATTTCTGATGACAAATAAGAATTGCATAGAATGAGAACAACATAAACTGAATGGGACTGATGACAGACCAGCAGGAAGCTACTCCCATATTGTCCATTTAGAGAATGTAATTGCAGGTGGGTACAAATTGTAACTTGATATATATTGGTGTTAATCCCACTGGGCCACTGAAATATGCCTAGCCAGTATGATGTGACAATTAGGAGCTTTAAAGATACGGATTCTGCCTCTACTTTGCCCTTCAAACTGCTGCACTCATGTAACCTTGTTAATTGTGCTCTTCTCTCATCCAGCGTTACTCTGAGAATTGCACAGTAAAGCTGATCAATAGACATGGTCAGCTGCACAACAATTTTGCATCAGGAAATCTGTTCCTCTACAAAGAAGTTCATTTTTTCTTTGTCAGCAAGAACACAAAGTGGTTTTTTTTTTCTTTATTACTGATTCACTCTTTTGCTTAATATCCTGTTTTGCAAAGGCAGAAACATATGCAGAGAAAAGGAAGCAGAAGAAACATATTCCCAATGTGCTAACATAAACCTATGCTGTTAAGAAAAAAAAGTATTCATTCCTAGAGATGTACAAAATGTAACAAATGCAGAGAATGGATGACAAATAACATCTTCAGAAATGGTTGTCTGAGGCTTAAAATCAAGTAGCACAGGAAAACAGACATACAGCCTATCCACAGACCACTCCTTCAGGGCATCCCCAGACCCTTCCCTGTTCCCAGTTCTTAAATTAGCAGAGAAGCTGACGGTGGGCATCACTGATAGATGTGTTTGCTTTATGCTTCCTGATGGTAATCTTCAACTGTATCATATGTATTTATGGGACAGATATTATCAGGACTATGTTTAAGCTTTTCAACTTTGAGATTTGATACTTGCTTTTAGTTGCTCTTGTCAGGTTACCACACTTACAAAGAGTAAGATGAATACAAATTGTAAGTTCCCAGGTATTTAAAATTTATTACATAGCAAAAATCCATTTCTATTTGCTGACCTCTGCTGTTTTTTTTTCTTTTTATATGTCTGTATTTTGAAAAAGTCCATCAAGTCCTATGATCCAACTTTCAACATTAACACTCCAAACACAGAAACTGTTCTGTTACCAAACTTCATTACTGACTTGGTAGGATCCAACTGAAGCAGTCTGAGGAGACCTAAAACTCTATTTCCAGCCACATACATGACTGCAAGTGAGGCGAATGTGAGGGGTTGTGGCTTTAGATTTTTAGGAACAGAACTTGGTCAGTAACTGATTTTATTGGGCCCTCTCAAATGGTTATCATGCATTTCAGCCACTGACAATACTGGAGCAAGTGTCCTAGACATGAAAGGCTGTACCGGGGACCCTCTGAGCTGCCCACTTCTTGCAGCAGCTTTGTTCTCCGTGAGTGCCTAAATACTTTTCAGAATGTGAATACTTAAACACAGCACAGAAACCCACACAGCAGGGCATGGGGTTACGTGGGAGGCAGCTGGGTGGACTTTGATTTTACAGTGCTATGAACCTGCTTACAAATTCAGCTCAGAAAGAGCCAGCACAAAAGAGTAAACCTCTTGACTATGCCACAGTTTCATCTATGTGGTTACTTGACTATGTTGCTAGCTCACCTGCCAGCTCAGCAATTCAAAGGATTAAGAAGTAGATTTCCTGCGGAGCCCCGTCTGCACTGAGGGTATTTTAAATGGGCATAGTCTAAACAGTATTTCTTGCTTTCTTTTCCGATTTCTGTTTCTCCCATTCTTTCTTTTCACACCACAGTGTACAGTGCACTGTTTTCTTCTGTGTTTTACCTGTCCTTTTCTTTCCCTTCATTCTTATTTATCTCTTATGCTGCAGTCTATTCTCTATTGTATGCCTATCTCCATTTTCTCTCTCTCACACTCCTCACTCAGCCTCTTCCAAAGCATTGCCTGCAAACGACCAGTCAAAACAGTTAAGCTTATTTACAGGGCTGAGCTGTGGAGGCAGTACTGCCATCCAGGTAGTTTCTCAGACACATGCTGCTGTATCAAAGGAAACACAACCGCTCCAGCAATTAATCCATTACAGGAGATGGACACTGCAACACCCTTCAGCTGATGTTTTTGCTCACCATCACCTGTCAGGAGAGAGCCAAGCTGCATTCCTTGCCTGCAGAGTTATTCCAGCTGCTGAATGCTCTTCCTAAAGCCCTTTGTCTCCTCACTTTGAATTAATGGCTGAGGCAGAGTCAGCACGAGTCCAACTGCCTTAATTCAGTGAGATGAGACGAGAATGCACCCAGTTTACAGAGATCCACCAAAATCAGACCTCATTGTCTTTTGTACTATCTATAGAACTGATTTAGAGAGTACCAGAAAATAGTTCCTGTCTCTCTTGCTAGCCAACCATTTTAAAGGCTTTTAATTTCCTATTTCATGGAAGTTCACCATGTTACATTTAAAAAATGAAACAAATGGAAAAGTGTATCTCCACACAGTCACATTAGCTATGGAGCCAATTGCTTTTTCACTTCAATAATCAGTGCATGGGCTTCATGGATTACTGCTCCACAACACTAGGCAAAGACGAGTTTGCAATTTTCTGGATTAAAGCTTTCACTGCAGTTCAGGCAACCACATCCCTGTACAAAGCACTAGAGGAAATAATATTAATACCTCCTTATCTCTGAGAAGGGAAAAAAGTCCTCCTTAAAAGCTGCAAACGTCAGGAGAATAATTGATTCCTGAAGTAAGTGACCCTGGGAATTCATGTAAAATGCCAGTACTGGAAAAATTCAGCAGTGGAAATTAGGACGGCCTAAAAGTGAGGCCAAGGCAGTTTAAGATGGATCTGCATTGTCACCAGTGCAGCTGGGGAGTTGGCCAGGAAGCTGCTGCACTGGGAAATAACAATGAGGTCCATAAAAGGGATGGAAATTGTACAGATGAGAGTTGCTGTAGGTACCACAGACTTCCAAAGGACCTTGGGGCTGTGCCTCACAGTGAGAAAGTGGTGGCTTTGCCAGGGTGATGAGGGTCACTTATGCCACAAGGTGATGCACTGTGTTCACAAGAACACTGACTGCGTGGATTATAAAAAAACATATGATAACTTCACAGTGAATGGTAAGATTCAAAATAACGTCAATATCTGTATTGATACTGAATATTTGTAGTGGTCTCAGTGATATCCTTGTATTCTCTCCAGCTGACACTGACAGGGTAATGTGACTTCACAAACATGATGTTGTGTCTCTTTACTCATATCTGTTTTTTTCAATGCATTGGGCAGATAACCACATATTCCTTTGCCCATCAGCCTACCTGACAAGGTGAACATAACCCTTTTTTTAGGTGTAACTCCAGTATTACCACTTTCTAGTCAAGAATGTGCAGCAAGCGTCCTGCTGCAAACATGGCACACATCACTGTTCTGAGTATAAAATGAAATCTTACCTATAACTTTTCCTAGGAATAGCGCCTTTGGAGAATTGAACTGAATATCAGATGCTGTTGGCAGGCTGTAACTTGTTGGAGGATAGTGATCAAGCTGGGGAAAGAGAAAAGAAAATGATGAGTGATAGAACAGATCTGCCTTCTTACAGTGCTACTGAATCAAGACTACTTTAATGGAGTTTATGCCACCACTTACAAGTCTCTCTGATAGCTCTGCTTTCATTTTGACAAAGGGAAAACAACAGAGAAAATCCTTCCTTCCATATCTCCACAGTTTCCAAGGCCTGGAAAATACCTATATTGGACGTTCATTTGTTTTGGTTGCTGCAGAATCACTTCAGCTAGTAAACCCAACAGCATCAACACTAAACCAGCTTATTATTTTAATATGAGATTTCCATTTCAGACCTATGTTATTGCTGAAGGTAGATTTACATAGCTGAGAAGTTGAGACTAATGCATGTGTTGGACATTTTCCTTTTCTCTTGGAAAGTCACAAATTACTATGACATACTTTTTTGTAGCTTATATTTTATTATTTTCTTGTTGAAATGTTATTATTTAATTGTGACAACAAGTAATGAAACCTAACAGGTAAACTCAAGAGTAATTAATTTAGCTAAACACTTCAATCTATAGGAAACTCATATTGCCCCTGATATGACACAACAATCACATTACATTAGCATATTTTTTCCTGTTTTTAACTATTTAACAGAAAGATGTGAAGAGAGAGGAATGAAATACATTGCCTGTGCTTAGTAACAGCACTATTAAGATAGCTCTGTGTGGCTCAACAGAGTTTTAAAGTTCACACTTGGTAAAGGTAATTGGGGTGAATTTTTATCTTTGCAGTTATTATTTATTTTCTCAGCTTCATGTGTTTATTACACAGGCTTAAAGAGGGCAGAACAGCAGCTGTTTATTTTATTCTGGCCTTATCTTGGCACAAAACAGGACAGAGACTCATATATGAGATTTAAGACTTTGCAGGGTGTAACAGGCTGCAGAAGTAATTCTGGAGAAACCACAACATGAAAGGGCATACCATTTTTCATGTATCTTTTTGCCATATTTCAGACTTCAAATTGTTACTGTCTTGGTTTAGTTTGCTTTAATGATACTGCAAATGTTCAATTCAGCAAAGTAAATGAGGCTGTAGAACTGAAGAGCTGAATTCCCTGGAGTACTGTGAGCCCATGTATTTGGACAGCCTACTGATGACATACCCATGCATGTGTAGAGGCAGTCACCTCAGAAAACTGCAATAACTGGAAAAGAGGGGTCTTGCTTTTCTTATACTGTTCCATAAAACCCTAACAAGAGAAATGTATTGTCATAACAGACAGAGAGGGAAAATGTTCTCAATAGCTGACAAAGAAGCCCAGCAAATATTCCTGTTGAAATGACTTTTAATTGATGCTAACTAGTTTTCACACTGTTTTATTTAAAATCTGGCCACAAATGTGTATTAGCACGATTACTGGCTATCTTTGTATTTTAAACTGCAGACTTTAGAGCTAAATGTATCGAAAACCACAGTTCCATCTTCTTACTCAGGGATTAAGAAATTCTAATTGGTTCTAATGAACAGCAGAAACATATTTTAACTGAAATTAGAGTTACAGAATTTCAAACTACAAATGCAAAGAGTTAAAATATAGATCTCAACCTCAATCACAGCAGGTCCTAAATACAAACTCTAGTGGTTGCTACTCATTACCCTGCTGGAAAGGAAATCAGTGTTCCAGCATCCAGCATCACAAGGGTCAGACCTGTTGTCAGTGGGAGCTGCAGCCATATCAGGTGGAAAAATATTCCCTTCTTATTTCACAAGACATACAGGAATGGCTCAGAGCTGTCAGGGTATTTACCAGTATGCTTATTATACTAAAGGTATATATGCTATACTAAGGCATATCAAGAAAAGATGGGTGAAAAGACTGATGCATAAAACCTTGATTCTGCAGCCTCTCATATACCAAGACTTTAACCTCATGTAACTTCTTTACCTGCAGTAGAATTATTTCTGATACATTCTGATTGCATAGGACTCATATTCTAGGTTCTAATTTTTTATGTATTTTTATATATATATATAAAAATATACTGAAGTAACTGATAAAATAGTAAGGTGTACTACCACATACATTGGTATCTGTCAGCATCATCAACTTCTATGTTCTTCATATTCCAAAATAAATCTGAAGCAATATTTAAATATTTCTTTCTAGTAAGACTTGGAATCTGAGAAGTGGGTTTGAGAAGATCATCGTTATTCTGTTAAGATACTACTACTATACTACTAATTATCAATCTATCATTTAATTTATTAACATATTGTGGGTGTCCTAGATCTGTAGCCATGGTCCAGGTGTCCATTATCAGAGTAACTATCAGGAGCAGGTAATAAAAAAGTCATTTGTGCCTAATGTACAGGCAGCATCTATCTAAGAATGCTAATTGGGTCTGCAGGACATACCTGAAAATGAAAAGTCAATTTACATGACGAATCACTGTGAGCACTAACATGCACAAATACAGAATACCAAATTCTGCCTGCCGTGGTGTAGTGAAACTCCCTTTGTTTTGAGTTAGTGTTCAGGATGTGGAAAGGATGGTCAATAAAGGATTAAAAGAGAATTGGTATATTAGCTATGTAAAGCTGTAGCTTTTTTCACTGCACTACAGGTTCCCTGCAAGGCTGCCTTCTGTCCACATGCCCATAAGCTTTGAGGTCTAGCGTCTTATTTTTAAGTTGCTCTGTAATTTGGGCCCAGAACATCTAATGTATCACCCCACCACCCAAAGCTTTGGGCTTGTAGCTCAGGTAGTCAAACACACTGTATCTGCTAGGAAGCAACCTTGAAACAGTTTAGCAGGCGGTGGCCTTGGCCACATTAGAATAAAGATGCAAGAAATCCATTCCAGTGATCTTGTCTCCCCTAGTGCTTCAGTGTGGCAGAGCATGTCACCATGGTGCAGAGGCAAAGGATCCCGCCACACCTGGGAGACAAGGATGGCAACAAGGAGGCTAATGCTGGGCGACATTACAAGGTCTAACAGAACAGCCAGTTTACTGGTTAGGATTAATAACCTTTTGTACTGAATCAATAACTGAATCTATCTACTCACATATATTTTCCAGATCTCATTAAAGTCAAGAAAAGATTTCAGAATGGGTTCAGCTATGAATTGCTTTAAGGGTTTAACAACTAAGTTCTGGGTTGCTCTGACTCCTGCTTGAAATGACTCTCCATTTAAAAACTGGTGATACTGATTTCCTGGCCCTACCATCAGTAGGCACAAGCACTTCTGATTAGTTACGGAAGCCAGCTCCTGCTCCACTGCCAGCTGTGACATCTCTCTTCCCATAGGGAATACCTGCATTGCCAGCCTTAACCCTTATCTAATCCTGTAACCTGAAATACAATGGTGCACCACAAGACAACAGTGAGGGAATAATGACATTTCTGTCTGCTCGCTTTTACTGTCTTCATTCTAAACTAGCATTTTCTACTGTAAGAAAACTCTTTTTAGAGGCACTTAACCTAGGTCAGCAAGGGAAAGGACCAAGCCCAATTCTTTCCAAAGCTGTATGTGACTGCCATCCAGTGGGTGCTCAAGTTTAAGCAGCCTGCAACCTTTGTATGAAATACTAGGCTATCAATTCAGTAGAAGACAAATAATGAAAAAGGAATTACTAGTTTCAAATAATATTTGAAAAAAGATATTACATTATTTAATGAAAATTAAACAGAACCTCTGCACACACTGAGGTCGATGTCAGGAATTTGTATAAAATTACACCTTTAAAATGATATTGAAGATTTTTCATTACAGCTCCTTTTCTTGAAACTCATTAATTTCATTTCAGCTTTATATAAACACACGGCGTGGCTTTGAGCGTCACACAGATGAAAGTAAAAGGCAATTGCTGAGGAACTTGCAGTTTCAGTTCTCAAGTCACGTCACACCGAGGCAGACTGTCTTTATCTGAAGTTGCTGGGATTTAAGCAGCCGTTCAATAAAATGCTATTTCTTTAAAATTACTGTTCACTTAGATAATAAAGTAATCTTGATGGGGCTCCTGAGATTAACAGACATATCAATCCGAGGGCAAACATAATGCCTACATTACTATAGTAGTCTTGGAAGAAAAATGTAAAAAGATGTATGTGTATATATATATATACACACACAAGAGATATATACATACGCTCACGTTATATTCACCCTGCGGATGTTTCTACATCTGTATCACTGTCAATCTAGACTCTGTGTGTGTACTGCTATAAAGCTGAGGTTTTCTTTATGATGAAGACATTTCATAACAAATGATTTCAGAATAATATGGAATAATAATGCTGTAAGGCTTAACCTTATACCATCTGAAGTCAATACAGGTTTGCTATTGACTTCAGTGATAGCTGGATAAAGAAGGGGATGTGTTACCACGATGACCAATGTAGGATTTCTCTTCTGCACTATGATGATGATTTACCACTTACATTACAAAGCTTCTGCAGTCCTGGACAAGGGCTTTTTGTGCTAAGTGCTATAATATTGAATAACAAAAAGAAGGTTCCTGTGCAAAAATACCTACAAAGTTAGAATAGACTGGGCATGACAGTCCAAGGAAATAACAAGATGATATGCAGGTGTTTACATGGAGTTCTTCCAAGCATGCTAGTAATGTAACAGAAAGCTGAAAGTTGACTATGAAAATCAAATAGGAGATATTATGACTTCTTATTGCTGAAATACATATGGTTATTCCCCTGGTAAAAGGTTTGTGGAAAGCTTACAAACAATATTTTTAGTATTTGAAAATACATATTTTTTAAAACAACAGAAAAGGAGCAGATTCAGGTGGCAACTGCCCAATTCCCGAGGCTGACCAAAGCCACTGTTACTGCAATTCACCTCCTTCCTTAGTGTGGCACTAGTGCTTCACTCATCTTTTTCTGCCAAGTTAGGTCCTTGGCCTAGGTTAGTGTGGATCAGATCAGAGTCAGAGCAGGGACAAGCCAGTGGCTGTGAATGAACAGTGGATCCACAGAAAAAGGCAGGACCATAAACCCAGCATGTTTTACTACCTCAGACTGTCACAGACTTGCAGCCTTACAGCTCATCTGGAACACAGGAGGATGCACACATCTCACCAGCAGGATGTAAGGTGAACTTAAGGTTTGCACTGTGCTTTGAGCTCCTCAGATGAAATTTCTATAGGGGTATATGCTGTTTCAGGACCAACTCCAAATCTGTTTTGCTGGTTTAATGCACTGGTTTAGCTTTTTGCATTTTGCTTTTTTAAATAAATGTAAACTGCAGTCTTTTTTGGATAAAGTTTCTTTTTTTTTGCAGAGATTTAAATCAGAAACGTGATCAATGTGGGATACAGATGTAGGAAAAAACATAGAGACAGTGCAGAAAAACTTAAAATCAATATTTGGGGTTTTTTCTCTCTAAAAACTTGCATATGCAATCAGCTTGTATAAGCAGGACCTGAAGCTGCTGTTGCTCTGATAAATAATGTCAGGGATAATCTGCCTCACTTAAAAAAAATACAAAAATAGGGATAAAACTGAAATGGCAATGTAGATACATAACTCATAATGTAACAGAAGCACTGATAAGGAAAAGGACACTATTTAGCCTGGCTGCCTTCAATTGAAAAAATTCTGATGATTCTTTCCCATATCTGTTGACTTTTTATTGCTCTCTTTAATAGATGAATTACAATAAATGCTAACAGAAGCATCAGCAGGTCATATAATGCCAAGGTATTAAAATTAAAGAGATCTACCTCAGGTACCTAACGATGACGTTCACAGGACATTAATTTGTCCAATGCGTGCTGCCATATAATGGAAATTACCTATTTCATGTTAAGTTTTTGACTTTCTAAGGCTTAATCTTAGACTCTAATGATGTTTTTTGTTCTTTCTTTGTTTCTCTAATTCCTACAAAAAATGATGCCAAACCAGCAATCATATAGGCCAAGGAAAACATACACATTCATTGCTGGAAATAATCTATGGAAAAAGGAAATAGTCTCAACATAGGCTAGTGTAAGTAACACATGTTGTGAGGTGGGTAAGCCTGCTGATATACTCTGCAGACCTTTGGGAGTCTAGAGTGAGGAGGACTTTCCACTTCTGGGTCTTATCACAGTATGTGGCCTACATACAGGCAGAGTTTGGAAAAAGACAACTGAAAAATCCTTCTGAATCCAGCAATACAGGTGTTACTGAAAAGATGTGAGAAGGATGGATATGTAAGAACTCCTCACTTATGGTGTGGTTTTACAGAACAGAAAGTAAAGAAGAATATTCTTCCACAAGGCCTCAAGGTTTGAAATTATCTCAACTGATGCAGAGAGAGGGTAAAACCTTTGTGAAGATCTGCACATCAGCATCTGTCCCTGCCCTTCTACATCAGCTACAGGGAAGGTGGCAGGCTCAGGTTTTACAATACTGAAACCACAGGCGAGGTGCAATCTTGCGATGGAGCTCAATAGATCATGTTTTCCCCACTCTCTATCTGCCAGTAAGAGAAAGACCTGACTCCATGTTTTGATCTTCAGGGATGGATACTCCACCCTCTCCTTTACCGATGGGTGAAAAGAGTTCTTGTTTACGATATTTTATCTTACTTTCAGCTAGCTGAAATTTGATGGGCATGTGCTGACTTCTCCTGGCAGATGCTGCCGACCAACTCCGTTGTGCACAAAAGGGAAGGAGAAATGGCTCCTTTATGAACTTCCTGCCTGCCCATAACTGCTTCTTTAAGTGAAAGATTGTAAGTCACACTGTAAAATAAAGAAGCTGAGTAAATTCAGTGAAGGATAAAAGCAACCCAACTGCTAGGAGACAGACATCCTGTGAGCACAAAAACCAGATAAGAAAATTATTAATTAGTGAATTAGTCATTTCTGATTCTGACGCATATGATTTAAATTCTGTTCTGCTGTATGTTGCTGCTGTTTACAGACTCTTGAGAATTGAACACCTAGTCCTCTGCAGCATCTGTAACTTCATTATAGTCAGCGGGAATATGAGTATGATCAGATCAGGGTCTGTATTTATATTCTGGAAAACAGATGGTGTTTAGGGTTATAGGCATGAGATCAATATATCAATATAAGCTTTGCAAACAGTTTTTCAAATCTGAGCAAAAACCATTTTCTTGTGACTTCTGATTGAGAAAAGAGCTTAGCAGCTGTGGGTAAACTGAGTGCTAATGCATAAAACAGGCAGATGTAACGTATGGTTCTGCTCTAGGAAATGGTGTGAGTTTGCCTTTCTGTTGCACTAGCTTTCTGAGTAAAACACTGCCATTGCAGAATGGCAATACAGTGGAAATGACATATCTCCAGGGATTTTAAATATTTCATTTCAGCAGGAAGGCTTTTACTATTAATAGAAGAAGTGATAATTTTTGTTGAGAAAAACCTGCTTGGGAATTCATTAAATATGCTTTTAATACAATAGAATTACTTGATTATTAGAAAAAAAAAGCAGAAGTCTACAGTCACATTGATATTGACTGTGATTTACATGTTTACCTGGGGTTAAAGACCTGGATATTTAAAATACATTTTACTCATGGCAGCTGTTATTGAACTGGTAAATAATGTCTGGCTCTTTTGTTTCAAATCATGAACAGTATCTCCCCATTCACTACCAGTAAGTGCAATGCTAGTTAAATCAAGTCTTCAAATGAATCAGGAGTACAGACAACATACAGCGCTGTACAAAGGATGCTGTGGCAGCATGTTTGCCCAGAAAATGAAGTAAATAATAAACAAATAAGGCATTTCTGCACCATAGGGTAAAGGTTTTCAAAATGTGATTCAATGGGAGAGTTTCTAGAGAAGAGTTCTAAAATTGTTTTGTGGCTCAAAAATCATAGAATCATAGAATAGTTAGGGCTGGAAAGGACCTTAAGATCATCTAGTTCCAGCCCCCCTGCCATGGGCAGGGACACCTC
>JAOEHY010003975.1:0-33689 GCA_025447955.1 Psilopsiagon aurifrons | reverse complement strand
GAAAGTCAAAAACACAGCACTGCACCAGCTACTAAGAAGGAGAAAAATGACTGCTACTGCTGAACCCAGGACACCAGGCTTGGCCAGAAATGGTAGTGTGGCAAGTCATTGATACCCTCCCTTGAACACCCAGGAGCTATCTAACCCCATGTATCAATAAGCTCATGTAGCTGCTGCTGCTAGACAGACACATTAGAGAGCTCTCTAACAGCCGTTATGAAGAGTGGCAATGTTATCTGTAAAATTTCAGGGGTGCTTATTTTTTTTCATAAATGTTTTTTCATGACTGTTAGAATTGGTTAATCTTTTATGTTTATTTTGTGTAACATAGTGTCCTTTTATGTGTCTCTCACTTTGTATCTGCTTACTCCTTCAAGGTTTAGTACCATCATATGAAAGCATTATAGTAACACAAAACTCAAGGCAGAAAGCAATCTTTTGAAACATAATGTCAGGCACCATAAATACTAACTATTCATATTGGAGCATGTATGTCTTCTTGAGATAATTATGTATGGTTTTTACCCAAACATGTGTTATGCCACTGAAATAAGTCCACTAGGGCTTATTGTAAATGGTATTTTTGTGGCTTGTTTCTTTACCCTTTTGTCATTCTACACTTGATTTATAAAGAGATTCATGGAAAGTCATAACTATTTTAAGAAGGCAGCAGGGAAAGTGTTCTTTCACTGTGTCTATAAATCTTTACTTATGCTCTACAGAGAACTTTATTCTCTATGTCTGCCTTAACAGTGTAAAAGGAGTATATTACAATGCCTTGAGTTGTCAGAGCTGTGGGAATCTTTATAATATGAAATCATAAGTGGAGACAATTTCATTGTAATAGTCCTGGCAACAAAGAAAAAAGGATACCAGTTCAGCTGGCACGCTGACATGGTAGCGCAGATATGTTCTTTCACAGAATTAAAATGTGTGGGATTGGAATGCATGTGTGTATCTATATATATACCCATACACAGAGGAGAGGGACTTTTTGCCAGAACATGTAGGGATAGGACAAGGGCTAATGCCTTTAAACTGAGAAAGGTGAATTTAGATTAGATATTAGGAAGAAGTTCTTCACTGTGTCGGTCATGAGGCACTGGTACAGGTTGCTCAGAGAAGCTGTGGCTGCCCCATCACTCAAAGAGTTCAAGGCCAGGTTGAATGGGGCTTTGAACAACCTGGTCTAGTGGAAGGTGTCCCTATAGAACTAGATGATCTTTAAGATCCCTTCTAACCCAAACTATTCTGTGATTCTATATGTACATATAGACGCATATATATATATATATAAGCATATGAAATCATAAAAATCATAAAATCAAGTAGGTTGGAAAAGACCTTTAAGATCATCAAGTCCAACCATTACCCCAAGACTGACAAGACCACCACTAACCCACAGTACTGAGGGCCTCATCTACACTTTTGAACACTTCCAGGGATGGTGACTTCACTGCCCTGGGCAGCCTGTTCCAATGCCCAAGCACCCTCTCAATGATGAAATTGTTCCTAACATCCAGTCTAAACCTCCCCTGTCCCATCACTTCTTACTTGGGAGCAGAGCCCAGCCCCCTCCTGGCTCCCTTCTCCTCTCAGGCAGTCGTAGGGAGTGATCAGGTCCCCCAAGCCTTCGCTTCTTCAGACTTGAACCTCCCAGGTCCCTCAGCCATTCCCTATCACAGCGTGCTCCAGGCCCTGTACCAGCTCCATTGCCCTTCTCTGCCCCTGCACCAGCACCTCAATGTCTCTCTTGTAGTGAGGGGCCAGAACTGAACACAGGATTTGAGGTGCAGCCTCACCGGTGCCCAGTACAGGAGGACAATCACTGCCCTGGTCCTGCTGGCCAAACTATTCCTTATATTGGATAGGAAGCTATTTCATTGTTAAAATCCTTCTCTTAACTTGGACTAACATAAACCAAATTTGGATACTTCACTTAAACTGCAACATTAAGAATTCAGTTACCTCAGTTTCTTTGATAGTTAATGGAGAAAGCCCACCACAGAACTCAAGCGTCTTCTGAATCTGACTGTATTTTTCTATTAATCATAGAAATACGGCATGGCTGAGCTTAGCAGGCGCCTCTGGAGATTGTCTCCTCCAACACCCCTGGCCACAACGAGTTAATCTATAGGAGGTTGCTTAGGTTTGTATCCAGATGGGGTTTGAATATCTCCAGCCTTCACGGGCAGCCTGCTCCAGTGCTTTGTTATTAATATTATATAGAAACATATCATTAATATTTTACAGAAATATAGGTTGATTAGGTATATAGTTAGGAAGCCAGTAAACCTGTGACTTAGAAAAGGGGATGACTACTGAAAATATGGACTATTTTTCTTGATTGCATATATTTCTGAAGGAAAGTAGAATGTAAAAATTTCCCCCCTCATAATGGTAAATAACTGCTTTTCAGAAAAAGAAAACACTGCTCTTCCTCATGAAGTCCAGAGCAGATAGATAGCAGCTTGGGCTACTGCTTTTTATCCTCCAAAATCTCTTGTAAGGAAATTTCCCTTTGTAAAGCTTACAGCCCATCAGAGAAAAAGTGTAGTCCTGGTGGTTAAATGTGGACACACAATTCTTGTGGAGGGGAAATTCACCAGAAATTTGGAAAGTGGTGTAAGGAAATGATTGTCAGGAATTTCTTAGGCACAGCTAATTCTGCTTTGGAAGCAGTTAAGCTAAATGATTTTTTATGGTCTTTCCACATTTTTTCTTTTTAAGATCCCTATGAGATCATGATGGTAAACAAAACCATCTGAAAGCTATTTATCAAAAAAACTTTGTTTTAAAAGCAACACAATATTTACTGCCTCTGTTTATTTACCATCATATTATGGTCATTTGTAAGGAATTAAATGTCCAAGAATGGATGTCTCAAGGACCTACCTGTAGTCTTAGTGGCTGCTCTGGAAGATAGGTATTTTGCACAGTAAATACTATATTCTGAGTGCATATTCATAATATCAGCTGCGGAGGAAGTAAAAAGAACATGAAATATTCAAATTTCTGGATTCTGACAAGCATTTAATTTTTATACATTATTTTTAAATATGGGAGACCTAAATGATAAAAAAATACACAGAAAACTGAGAAAGATAAAAATCGTTTCACTCAGAAAAAAACAGCTGGAATGACTATATTTTTGATGGTTTCTTGTCTACAGTTTTCAGACATGTAAAAATTTTTGAATACTTCTTAGTGGCTATGTAAAGAAAGCTTTGTCCATTGCTGTATCAGGCATTTAATATATGGCTCTCCCTCTTTCCCTTTTTTTTATAGCAGTATAACTAAGAAAAAATAAGTTGTCACACTTTTCCCTAATATTTTTTTTATTATTTCTAAGTAGTAAAAACATATATAGTGTGTGCATACTTCCTGAGTGAAAAGTTTGAACTAGCAACTATTTCATTTATACTGAGAAAAATCTAGGACTATTCCTTTGTATCAGTCTTTCACAAGGTCTTGCAACTGACAAACAAATTTGCATGTGGATTAAATGACTTACTATTTTTTTTCACTTAATCTCCCCCCCCAAAACTAAGCAATAATTTTGCTGAAGAACAGTACATTTCAATTGGCAATTTAAGAAAATTTGTAGCCTTCTGGCAGGAGGGACTCTTCATTAGGGATTGTAGTGAGAGGACAAGGAGTAACAGGTTTAAACTTAAACAGGGGAAGTTTAGATTGGATATGAGGAAGAAGTTTTTTACTGCGAGGGTGGCGAAGCACTGGAATGGGTTGTACAAGGAAGTTTTGAATGCTCTGTCCCTAGTGGTGTTCAAGGCCAGGTTGGTCAAAGTCTTGGGTGATATGGTTTAGTGTGAGGTGTCCCTGCCCATGGCAGGGGGTTTGGAACTAGATGATCTTGAGGTCCTTTCCAACCCTAACTATTCTATGATTCCATGATTCTATTATAGTACTATATATTTAGAGTATTCAATATTGCAACACAAAAGTGTTCTCTTTGTAAACTGAAAAATAGCCTTTATTTAGAAGATGTCCATTCAACAAAATTATTTTTTTCAACAAATATATATATCTATATAAAAAAATTAAGTATCTCTGCTGATTTCCTGATGCCAGGTATAAATAATCTATTTTTATGTTAAATTAAGACTATGGTGAGTATAAAAAAATACTAAATATGTATCTAAAGTCACTGTGTGAAAAGAACCAATTTTGTTATTTTCCCTCTTCTAAATTTCAGAAGTTTTCCAAAATCTCGGTAGAAAAAGAAACAGCTGTTCCAGACCTCCTTCATGATTGCGCAGCTTTGATGTTTCAAAACCCAAATGAGTTCCATCACATAAAATACCTTTGCCCAATTAATACCTAAACCAACTACTGCCAAGAGAGGGAATTTGTCTCCAAAGGCACTGATTGACTGACAGGAAAGAAAAAAAATAAAGAAAGAAATAAGCACTAGTCATCAGAATACAGCAGAATTTTGTTTTTGTGAGGGCCCTTTTTACGTTATAGGGTTTTGCCAAACAATCTTATCAATAGCTTTTATTTACAGCAATGTGCAAGTAGAGGTTTTGATGCCACTGGCTACAGGCACTATAATTTCTAAGATATGTCTAAACATGTTCACCAGAAACTTGGGAGAATCTACTTTTTTAAGAATGTTACTACTCCTTACAAGTCTTATTTTTATTACTTGCTCTGTGGTACTCCTGTTTACTATTTCTTAGTCAGACCTGGTCACTGTAGAGATTATGAAAATGTCATGAAGTGTTCAGTAATGGTTGTTGGCATGAGAAATATTTTAGGTCGATCTGGTTCTTTTTTACATGTTCTTTAAAGAAAGATCACAATGAGATTCTTTGTGTCTCCTTTAAGACATTTCTTATATTGAACTTAAGTGGGTTCAGACATAAAGTTATTTTGTGTTTTTTTTTTTTTTTTCTCCCCTGTAGATACCAGCCTCACATAGAACAGAGGCAATTGGAAATCTCATAGATCTAAATCTCTATAATGGTCCCCAATCTTAAGACTGAAAGAACAGCTATATCAGTCTTAGTCCTGCTGAAGGCAACAGGTAGAGCCAAATCAATTCAGCTGGAGATTCTGGTGTAGCTGCAATTCAAGTTAGGATAAAGCCCTTCTCATTCTCCAGATAGATGTGCCAAAGAAGCATTTGTTTATTACAGATCAAAATAATTTCGGAAACAGATCACTTACCAAAGTTAACAGGAATTGCATTTGTCAAAGGACCAAATACACGTCACATGTGCAGGACTAACATATTTCCATCTGCTCTCAATTCTTAGTACTCAGCTTCCAAAAAGACTCAAACTTTGCAATATATTTTCCTTAGTATCAATCTATGTTTTAATTTTCTTAATTAAAAAAGCACAACCTGATTATATTTTGAATATGTGGGTAGTCGAATGTACAAACAGAAGAGAAAAAGATTTATTTCAACCATAACAGGCTTTCAAAGCAAATTCAAAGAAATAAGCATCATATGTCACACGATTTTTTAATTTTTTTTTGCTGTTCTTTTTAAGTGACATGACAAGCTGTTCGAGAATGGCTTTTCTTTCCTCTGGTAGTAAAATATCTTCTACATTATCTAGCTCTCCCATATAGATGATTTAGGCAAGATTACAGTTTGGTGCATTCAAAGTGCAATCAACAAGCAGTTCTGATAGAAGAAGAGAGGGTTTCTAACATAAAAAATAGTCTGCTTCTTTGAATTTTACCAGTCATGTCATGTTACATTAGACAGAGTAATAGAACATTAGCTGTGTAATGAGCTGCTAAAATGTAAAGGAGAATGCACTTTCAGATTGGCTAATCCTGTTGAAAGTGATAGCTTGCATCTAATCTGCAACGCTTGTAGGCATTATGCAAACAAGCTGTTTGTGAATTCCAGATCATTTGGAATTTAGAAGTCTCAGATACATTATCAACTTCTAGAAACATTTCTGTATCCTGTATTTTACTTTTGGTTTCCAGGTACAAGGAGGCTTTTGAGAGACACAATATTAAGTTTTTTTAATTTAATACTTGACGTCTTTTTTAGATCATTTGGGGCAGAACATCAATTAAATTAAAAGGGCTTCTGCTTATTGAAGTCAACAGAGCTTCAGACATTTAAACAATCTTAACGCTACCCTGTTTTAGAGGCACATTTGCATATAGTTTTAAAGTACTTAGTAAAGATTAGCAATGTTGGTACAAAATTGTCTTTTGTTTCTTACATGATAATGTTTCACTGAACTAAAATTTGTTTTTTTAGAAATTTTGTGAGGAAAGAGGAAGACAGTTTTTGATTTCTGATTATTTTGAGTAAAGATTTGACCCTTACACTTCAAAGTGTGAAGCATGTTCTCTAACCAGTGAGTTGCTGGATATTTTGAGGCATGTAAGCCTCCTCTGTTCCATGACATATTTCAAAAGGTTTTCTTTCCTCTACCCTCTCAACTCCTAGTAAACAAGAGTTCATTTTGGAGCACTGGTGTTTTTCCTGTACTATAACTGTAGTTTTAAACCATATTTCACAGCATATCAAACCAGTTTTTTCAAAATCTGAACATTTCTATATTTTGTTTTTGCAGTACTACTACTTGTCACAGTAATGCTCTGCTTCATGTAGGAAACCTATGGAACTTGATCACATTTGTAAATTGCATTTTGTGTCTCAGAAGTGGGAACAAAATTGTTGGCATCTCATAATGGGCCCTTAAAAACTAGATTTATGTTGTGACTGTCTTGAGTAACACTGACACAATAAATGATGAAAATAACCTCAGCAGTGGAAATGTGAGATTAATCTGCTCAGTAGAAAGAACATTAAGAAAAGGAAAGATTGCATATATGGAAATGTACACCTAGAGAAAGACAGGAGATGGAAGCTTCTAATGTTATCAAACCAGCATGCTCATTATGTCCTTTACATTTAATATTTAGAAAAGTGATTCTACTTTCAGCACTTCAGTTTATTCAGAGTGCTGCCATTTTATTAAGATACGTGTGCTAGGCAAACCCAGCTTCCTCTGAAATTGCTAGGAATAGTCAGTCTCATGGAGTAACAGAACAGAGGAAAAAAAAAACCTAGAAAAAAAGATTGATTTTTGCAGTGTTGATTGGGGATGAACATTTAGAAGGAAAACGGAATAGACTGAGTCTATGAACTGTTATGTATGTAGTTTTTGTGGAAATTTCTTATTTATTATTACTGTGCAATTATGGTCTTAGATAGCTATACCAACCATAATTTAGCATCAGTGTAGATGAATTGCCAATACTTGGCTTCCTCTGAGCAGAAAATGCCAAACTGCTTAGCTGAATTATATTATCAAGCAATGTACAAGTTTTTAGCTGTTCTGTCTTTATTTGCATCTTGGGAATCACACTGCTAAACCCTCACATAGCATCTTGAAAGAGCACTCCTTTATGACTATATTTTTCCTACATATGTTTTTTTATTTAAATTGAAGATCTCTCTGCTTAACTTGAAGTTTTAATAGCAGTGAAATCCTTTGGGTTCTTATTAGATGGAATCTAAGCTCAAAATTCTCTTATTCTTTTATTTGAAGGGTGAAAAAATCTTTCATATTTGCAGTTGTGGTTACAGACTGATGTGCTTATGGCTTTACATTGCCAAAAGTGACCAGTTTTTTACTTGCAGTTGAAGTCAACAGTCAAGCAGGCAAAAAATGAGAGGAGAAAATAATGTATAGTTTCTTTGGATCCTGGAACCTCCTACAATTTGTATTCATAGGATGAATATTTGTCCATGTTCTGGTACTATTTCTTTTTACTTTTTATGAGGGTTTTGTAATGATCTTAGTAGAAGCCTTGCACTGGAAACAGATTCAGAATCAGGACCATGAGACCATAGTTAGGCCATAGATACTGTAGTTGTAAAGAGAATTTTTTTGCAAAAAGATAGCTCCAAAGGACTGCAAGCCTGGCCTTACTTCCAGCAAGACTGTTTACAACTTCTCAATGTAGATTACATTGTAATAGTCATGTAAATTTACAAAAGCAGAATTTGGAAGTATACTGTCAGAGTAGCTCAAAGCCAAGAAAGAAACTCATTATAGACCCTGTCTGAAAGCCATTTTTCCTGGTTTATTAACTTATGATGCTGACCAGAAATTGATCCGCAATGTCTACAATGTCTGGACTAATTAAGAGTCAGAGACAGCTGTCATGAATAAAATAGAACAAAGAAAAAGAAGAAAAAAAAATGGAAAATAACAACAATTATCAAGTTATCAAGCTATGGAATCACAGAATCTTTTTCCATCTAAAATCTTATTATTATTATTGCTATCATTATTATTATTGTTATTTACATAGGTAGATGAAAACATATTTTAGTTGCAGAGATTCCATTGTAGGATTACTAATGGAATATGCAGCAATTTTTTGTGGGAGTGCAACATCTTACAAATCAGTATGTAACATAAAGATATAGAGCCTTTCTCACTGCAGGCAATAAAATAAAACAAAAACAAATAAAAAAATCCAGGCTACATAATTGAAGTTCCTCTTCATTATTCTGACATTAGCCAGCCTCAGGCTTTAGAATCTGCTCAATTGTAATGAATCGTTAAGATTTCAGTTGGACCAAAGAGAACACCTCATTGTACTTTGCTGTTTGCAAGATTTTAACAAAATAACATCTGCTCTCTTAGTTTGTGGATGATTTAATTTTTAAACACTTGTTCCTAAACTTTAATTTTCTGCAAAACAACGACATAAATTATTAATTCATCTGTATTTCCTCAAGGCGAGCTAGACTCACGTTCCTTCATAAATATTTAAGAATTTTACTGCAAAATAAACAAAAAACTTTCACTTAACTTTTAATTGCAAGTCCCCAAAGCAAGCAACAGCATCATCAGTAACAGTAAAGAGAAAGATTCCAGGTAGATGCACATTTCTGTGAAAGAACTGTCCATTTCAACTTGTGGAAATTCAGTGTGCTTTTCCACCAGGTTTGCAAAACGTGAGTTTCACTAACAATAAACACCAGGAAAAAAGGGCCAGTGTTCAAATATAACCCAGTCTTGACTTGAAAGGCTCTCTAGTGGTTCCCAAGAGCATGATGTGCAACATACCTGTACACTTGTGTGTATGCTTTCTCCAGGAAGACATCTGTTAGTATTAACACAGTGTACTCTCCAGGCCCAAATCTGAGTTGCTGTTTAATTCTGGCACTGGATCTGGGAAGTGAAG
This sequence comes from Psilopsiagon aurifrons, assembly GCA_025447955.1. NCBI lineage: Eukaryota > Metazoa > Chordata > Aves > Psittaciformes > Psittacidae > Psilopsiagon > Psilopsiagon aurifrons. The sequence goes on along the minus strand of JAOEHY010003975.1, from coordinate 24,482 downwards.
GCAGACTCAAGCTTCAGGGGTAGCTTAATGTAATCCCAGCTGCCAACTTCTCCCTTTCCTCAAAGGAATTATTCTAATAACTATGGATCACTGCATTTGCTATAGCTCATCTCCTCACCAGAACAGTCCTTACCTGCTGGATAAAGCAGTTCTCTGAACCCTTTGGAGTGTTGCAGAAAACACAGCAAAATTAAGATCCAGGACCTGTGAATGAAAACAAATTTCATTATAACCTTTTTTTATACAGTATTTTTTTTTTTTTTTGCAAAATATGTGCTTTTCCATAAAATTTGTCTGGCATTTTCCTCATATTGCACATGAGAAAAATACTTTAGAGACATATTTCAATATTTTCATGTTTTAGTATTATTTTGAGATAGATTTAATATTTTGGAAATATTTATTAGCTGAATGTATTTAGGCATAAAAATAATCCTTAGAAATGTGGTCTTTAGTCTCCTAAGATAAAATCTGTGAATTGATTTTGAAGGTCAAGTAACTCCTTACTTCATTTAAGATTTATAGAGATAATAGCTAAATAAAAGTTTCAGTCATTATTTCAAAGGAAAAGAAAAATATTCTGCCATAAAATGCAAAACCTCAGTGCAGTATTGTCAGTTTTCATCCAGAAATTTAGTAAAAATATTTCCTTAAAAGGTAAAAGTTGATAAAAAACAACCCGCAAAGTCTGTGTAAAAGCGGCAAAATTAAAATACTCTGTACAGTATGGAAGAGCTTCAGCTGTAACGACTTTTGTTCTTTACTTTCTCTTCCAGTCCCATGCAGAGCATTTTGTGTGGTGTTCCTCAGAGGTATGGACTCACCAGGCCTGACCATACTCTCCTTTTTCCAGTGATGCCCATAACTACTTCCAAGGAAGAACACAAACTACAGTGATGTGAGAGTGGAGTAAAGGCTGTTTCAAAGAGGATCATGAAAGTATTCCTCCTGTCTTGCCGTACAGATATTGATTTCTCTCCCTCAGGCTGAATATAATTGCTTGCTCTAATTTAGCATTGATCTACCCACCCAAGTTTCTCAAAGCACTGCATAGGCATCAATTAAGTTGTTCCTAATACCACTTTTGTGAAGTAGGATAGCTATAATTTTTCACACTTAGAAAATAACAAGGGGTGAAAAGTGATTTGTCCTGAGTTATGCAGTGAAAAAAGCCAGGATTAAGGTATAAGAAAATTATACTGTACCATGTACCTGTTATCAGAACACTCAGTTTTTCTAAAAGCAAAATATTTGCTCATCTAATGATTTGAGATTCTAGTGAAACACACCTGGTCAGATAATGAGTGTACTACAACTGCTGATCAAATCAAATGTGACTATTGCCTTCTCTCCTTTCTGGGATTTTTCCACTGTCTTCTTTTTTGTCCTTTTCTTCTATCCACTTCGCCTCAAATGTAAGAGACTTTTATTTCATATGCTTCAGCTTTTATCACTTGATTGGTGGCTTGGTCTCTGATAACCTTTATGCATTATTTCATGCAAGAAATAACACCTCTTGCTGCTGAGGATGGCAAACATGATTTTGCCACTCTGCTTTTTAGTGTCCTTTTATTTAGTAGTTCAAGAGAAATCAGCTGGGGTGCTAATGAGGAGAAGCAAGTACAAAGCATTTCATATACACATTGGAGAGCTCAGAAAAACTGCAAGTTCTAGCATATTTACTGGGAAAACCCAATGCTAAAGCAACACATGGGTTAGATATGATAATTCTTTGAATCAGATAGCAGCAATAAATCAAACTTGGACTGGGTATCAGATTGAATTTAGCCAGCCTCTCCGTGTAATATATGTCTTTTAGTCAGTGAAGAGAAAACCACAAACAAAACCCCCACCTGGCACACTATTACCAGGCTTGTAATCTGCACAAGGACAAACATTTACAGATATGTTCAAACATAAGGTGGACATGACCTTTGACCTGCTGATTCTAAACTTTATCTAAGAGAAAAAGAAAATAATATTGTTATTGGAAAGCTGTACACTACATGCAAACTTTAATTATCAGCTGTGCTATGCTACGCAATGCTTACACACAGAAACCACAGGAAGGTCGGTAACAGCAACAGCACTTACTATCTGACCTCATTTTGCTTGACTTGTTCAATGTAAGTCTTTGGATTTTTGGCCACTAATTTCCTATTTCAAGAATTCCCTCAGGACTAAATTTAGGGCCCTAGATTAGCTTTAAATATGTTTGTAATATGATCCTAATTGCTTTAGGTTTCACTGTTCACGTTCTTGCAAATTAGGGACGTAGGGTATAAGCTCCTTAGGCTGTTCTGAAACATACATTTCTCAGCATAGGAGGTGCTGGAGACATTAATGAACTCACTCTTACCTCCTCATGAAGCAAGATGATGGAAATGAGGTAGTGTTACCTTGCTCTGCCCTTACAAGTATTGCAATGCATGAAAAAAGTCAAAAAGATGCAGTGTTGTTTACTTGTGTTTTGGGATTTTTTTGTGTGTATTTTTTGTTTTGTTTTAAAATAGGACCTAGCCACATAGTCTTCTTTCAAGAGATTTTAGTTGGAGGAGATGTTTTTGCCTAACTGAGGCCTTCCCATGAAGGTAACAACATACAAAGAATCAAAGACATCCAGGCCAAAAGTTTTGACTTCCCCCACTACATTCACTACATTCTCTGTACATCTCTTACCTATAGGTGGTATATTTTACTGTAAAAAGTTTGGACTCTCTAATCCTTCCAAGTGATGGTCTTTGGAGGAAACTGTCCCACTTGCCCTATCTTGGTCTAGATGAACAGCCTCACAAAACTGCATAATGCCAGAAATATCATTATTCTTATACTCTTGCCCACATTACAACTTAGGAAATCATGTCTGATGCTAAACAGAGAAAGTACAAGCCTATCAAAATCTGTCAGCATTTACTGTATTTTAAGCTCTCCCAGAAACACGGAGACTTCATGGTTAATGAAGTAAACCACCGTAACTTCATGGTTACCGTGAAGCTCCAGCAGGAAGCACTTCTTAGTAAAACCATTCCTAGGAGCAGATGCTGCTTTTACATGGCTCCACCATCACCCCAAAAGCAAAGAAAGCTTTTCCACCACATGCTGAGTTTCTTCTCTGTGCTGACACTGACTGTTCCTTTCTCCAGGCTTCTGGAGGTAGTACTGTCCTTACACAGATCTTGCTGTCCCACATACCATGAAATCTATGATGCAGGAAACCTCTAAAGCAAGTGAAGTAGAAGAGCCAACATTACACATGAATTTGTCTTATAGAAATATTGCTTCCTGTGTTCGTGAGTTTTGGGAATATATATTACCAGTGTTCAGATAGCACATTTTGTTTACATGCTATTTTAAAAAAAGGGCTCTGTGCCTGCAAGTGTAATTAAGTAAAAAAAAAATGAGATTATTGCGATTGTTAATTTTCCATTTGCAGAATGAAACTGGGAAATTTCACTCATATATGTATATCAATCCATTCACACAAAGGGAAGAAGGAGTATCTAAAAAGTAGCAAATACTTTGTAGAAATAGCAGCAAAGAGTCTTCAGCTTTATGGTTGTCCAGGAGGTAAGGCAGATAATAGCTTTCCCTGTTAAGAGATTTCCAGTCAAAGAAAAGCGTTTAACAGCAGCAATACCTGAAGCCCATACTGCGCAACTTTAAGCATCACCTGAGCTGGGGAACAGTTGGACATATCTATAGGGGCTTTTTGATAACCCTAGGATATAATGTGTGCTCTGATCATTTACAAGAAATAGGAATGCTTTTCATATGCATGACCTACTATGCATTTTAGCTGGAAAAGGCAAGGTACTTATCAAGATAACACTGGCAGGTGGCAGAGCAACTTGAACAGTGCAAGATAGAAATTCTCAGCCAGTGGGTGGCAAGAGAAAATGGAATAACTCTGACTGGTATAAGCTGATACGTCCCCAATTACAGCCTTCTGATTGTACAAAATAGGATACTGGGACAGATAATTCTTATTTTCCGCCCATTGGAGTCCCTTGATTTTCATTACAGTACCCTTTCACACTGAATATAACCATGCTTTGTGCAGTAACGTTCAGGATTACTTTGAGAAGAAACAACTGAGAATAGCAAGTATTTTACTTGCTTGCTTACAAAAGAACAATCATTAAATCGTGAATCATGTGGCCCCAACTAATCTATTTAAACAAAGGTATTTTTGAGGCATCCTGAATCATTGCTTCCTTTTACATTTTTTTTCCCTTGTCGCATTTTGTTTTACCTTCTCCATGACCTAAATAAACTAAAAATGACTGGAGGATAATGCATTATCATTAGCTTATTAACTGTTATGTGTAGAGTAAGCTCTCTTTCTTACACTTTTTCACCATGAGACAAAACAAGAATCACAGTTAGACCTCAGGTTTTAACATGATGTTTTTTTTGTTTGTTTTTTGTTTGAGAAGACAAGTATTTGATGAGTGTAAAGAGATGGCTTTTCCTAGATTGTCTTTTCTTCAATTTTACTACTGTGTAATAAAAATGTTTCACTAAAATTGCTTGCAGGTATTGCCAGCATTTTTTCAGGTGCTTTGGACTATTTTCCAAAACCAAAATAATCAGATGACCCCACCCCCTAAATCCTCCTCTTGGACCTGAATCACAGGTAAATTTGATCTCTCACATTTTCTTATGCATTAGTGTTTCAGTACTACCTCAGTATAAGTAGCAACTAAGTAGTGGAGGTCAAATTTAATGTTGCTTGTAAGTTCAGACACATGTGCACACGCAAACGCCAACTATGAATATACAGACAGCTCTCGACAGATATACATGATTAATATCTTTAATTGCTTCTCAATAAACTAAAATTGTTTTAAAAATGCCTCTGAGTTATCTGATAATATATGAGGTTTGTTGTAGCTTGTATTAAGTATGAGTTAATCTCTTAAGACATAATGCTTTACCAAGTCTCAAGGTTGGCTGTAGGACACAGCATTTTAGCTAATATCACACAGGAGATCAGTTATTTCCCATTGTGATTCCCAATTGGCATCTTGCAGTGAGCTTGTTTACTGCTCCACAGTAGAATGGATTGTCTACCGTTAAGTACAAAAAGGCTGCATAAAAATAGTTTTAAGTCTCTGGTTTAAGCTGACAAATTCTAAGGAAGTCTAAATTAAAGATGAAGTATCAGAGCAGCACTTGTTATGTGCAGTAATATTACCTTAGAATGGGAAAAGAAGACAAGGCAGGCAATAGCTTTTGTCTAGCCATTACCATGACAGTCTTTTACATGGATTCAGAACAGTAAGAGCTTTCAAAATGTCCTTGTTCTTCCTTTACAGATTTGAACAAAGCAATGTAAGTGGGCCAGTACTTGCAGGCCAGTTTCTGGTTCAATTACAATCGCAACCAGGAAGTGCATTTATAATATTGGCAAGATGATAAAATATGCTCTCCATAAGAAGAAAAAAAACTCCTTGTTTTGAGTGTTGGATTAACTGGTTTAAAAGACACTGGTCTAATGAAAATAATCAAATAGAATTAAAAATCCAGTATAATGAAACTTTTGCTTTCTCCGTGTCAACTAAATCCTTAAAGACCTCCAGTAATATAAGTAACATTTAAACATAAAATAAAAGAGCAAGCATGCCAAAATAAACATGAAAAAAGAGATGTATTCTGGTTGCTGAGACAAGATGGAAATATAAGAATAGATGGATGTGTGACAGGGAAAAAAGTGCTCTCCCAGAAGGGTGGGCATAGAGAAGCCTACATGAGGAAAAGAATCATCTGTGTATTCTCATCCAATTGAAAAAAAAAGGGCTGTCTTATTCTAAACTGAATCACACATGGGTGGAAAAGAGGAAACATTCACAGAAGTTATATTTCTATGAGTTACTATTCTGGGCATGGATAAAATCACCTGGCATGGACCACTTACATCAACAGAATTGCTTAGACTTCGTGTAAGGACAATAGAAAAAAAAATAACTCCTCCAGGTCGCTAGTGTTCTGATTTATATGTGGAAATGTCTTCTTCTGGTGGCAGCTATGCTCCTAAAATAGACATAATCGGCAATGTAAGGTGACAGGATTTGAATCCATGCTCTAAATTTAGCTAATTGTCCCTGCTCTGTGTTACTGTGTTTATTCAGTACCTCAGTAAGAGTAAGATTTTTCTTTATTCAGGGACTTCTCTCAGTAAAAATCTGTCCTTGCGAAGCTGCACAACTTCTTCAGGGCCTCTTGTCCCATCCTTCCTCGTCAGTGTGGTGAGAGCTGATCCTTTACCACTTCTCACACTGAAGAAGCCACTGGCCCCCCGGAGGCTGCAGAATGAAAAAACAATTCATTTCATTGTCAACTTTCCCAAACTCTGTCAGGTGTCAGGTCCTTCTTCTTGTAAAAGATTGTCCTGGGTTCAGCAGTAGCAGTCATTTTTTCTCCTTAGTAGCTGGAGCAGCGCTGTGTTTTTGACTTTTGCCCTGGGAACAGTGCTGATAACACCAGTGTTTTTAGTTATTGCTTAGAATGTTTTGGTCTGACCAAGGACTTTCTGAGTCTCATGCTCTGCCAGGGAGGAGAGGAAGCTGTGAGGAAGCAGAAACAGGACACCTGACCCAAACTGACCAAAGAGGTATTCCATACCACAGCATGTCATGCCCAGGATGGAAAAACTGGGGGCTGGAACCTGGAAGAGGTCTGTTCACGGCTCTGTCGTTGGGTGGTGAGCAGTTGTGTCCACTTCCCTTGTATTTCCCTGGTCATTATTATTATTGGTGGTAGCAGCAGTGATTTGTGTTCTACCTTAGTTCCTGGGCTGTTCATATCTCAATCCGTGGGAGTTACATTCTTTCGATTCTTCTCCCCACTTCCCCCACCTTGAAGTGGGGGGGAAAGAAAGAGTGGGGAGTGAATGAGCAAACTGCATGATTTATGGCTTAAACCACGACAAAGATCTGAAGTAGAAAAGGCGAAAGAAAGAAGGAAAGGAAACAGAGAGGTGGGATCACCACCCTCTGCTGGATTCCACAATGTCTTCTCGGTCATTGAGTTGACATTCTTTCAGTTATTGTCCTTTCAGTCATTTTGGTCTGTAAGCCCACCAGGTCCCAGAGTGTCCATCCCCCTTTTTATGGGGTTAGTCTCACTCTGAACCTTCCTGCAGGTGACACTCATCCTCAGGGCTATCAGGTAAAGCCCCAGACCCAGTTCAGGTGTCCTGGCTGGCCCTACAATGTACTGTTGTCTCCAGGCAGCTTGTTGCCCCAGCAGTTATGTTTGTGGCCTCAGGGCAGACAACACAGGAAAACATCCCCCACTTGGTGGAACAGAATCCCTGCTCTGCCACCTGGGCGTTTCCCTTAGTGAAAACGAGCTGCTCACCATCAACAGGGCAGCCTCCCTCTGTTCCTTCGAGTTGTTTTTGAGAGACACACGAAAAGTGTCTTTTGACCATCACAGCTCTGCATGGAGTAGTTGCTATTTTTCAGCAAGGAAGTGAGTTGAAGCTATAAAGAGCAAAGTTTGGCTTCTGTTCTCAAAGCCTGAGTCTCCTGCCTGCAGTCAAAGCCAAGCTCTCCCTGCTTAAGTTGTGCAGTGTTTAAACAAAAGCAAGCTCAGTGTTAAATTCAAACTCTCCATGACATAGCAATGAAAATAACATAGTGTGTCTGGGAAGCGCCTGTAGGGATGAAGCCATGCTGCTGGAAGAAAGTGTGTGCATACAAATGGCAAGCAGGGAGAGAGGAGCTCTCGGAGAGCACAGGACTTTTTGTGGCTCTTGAGGACTGTGTGGCTCAGGTTCAGTTGTTGTTGCATTGGTGGGTGGCTGGACAAATCCACCTCCTTTTGTGCACAGATCCTAGGAGACCACTAAGAGAATTTTTCTTCATATTTTCTGGCTAATTTTGCATTGCAAGATTTGAGGCACAAGTAAACCACTGTCGTTGAACTAATATGACCCAATTTCATATTTTTTTATAAATGCATTGTGTATTGCTTTTATCAAAATGAATATACCCACGTTAATAAAATTTTAAGTACTGAAGAGCACAGCTGTACATGTCTGTCAAAATATAAGAAAAGTATAAGTATTATATCTCAGAAGCAGTTTACTTAGTGTTAAAAAGGGAGAGAAAATAAGCAAGTCTCAGTGTCAAGGCCTTGCAAGCCCTAATAGGCCTTAGTGTCCCTGGCCAGCCTCACCTGGGACTGTCTCCCACACTCATGGACATGGATGCCCCATTTCAGCTTAGCCTGCCATTGTTGCTAAGCTGTGTTTTAGATGTATCTGCGCCTTGTCAGAGCTGATGTTGGCTGAATTTTCTGGATTGGCTTGACCTTGGACCTGACTTGTCATCTCATGTTCATCTTATTTTCAATGGTCTGTTGATAGAATCCACTGCTGTGACCACCCTGCCCTGCTTGCCTGCTTGGGTAGTCCAGGGTTGTGCCTGTCACGATGGTAAGGACACAAGTCTGTCCTGAAGTCACCCTCCTCCTGCTCATGCTCCTTTGCAGAGCAGCTCATGCTGCACCCTGAAACCCCACTCTTTAAAAAGTCTCTATTGACACAAATCATGTAAAAGGTATGGCATTCATAAGGATGAATATATGGACTGCTCTCTTACTAGAAGAGGAATGTGGAAGTAAAACTCTGCTCTGAAGCACTCTAATTGCTGAAGAAGGTAGTAGTTTTTACAACGCTCATGATTTATCTGCACTTCTATTTTGAAAGATGTTTCTATAAAGCACCATGGAGTTTGCCATAAAATGTATGTAAGGAGTTCAATTAAAAATATTTTTAAAGCTTTATTTGCCCTTTTTAAAATTTTGCAGTTTCATGATTTTGTATTTTTAGTGAACAAGAAAACATGTTAACCAAGATATTTTCTGCACATAGTTATCTACTATATAAATAATGACTAGGAATATCAAATTAAAGTGTTCTCAGATGCAATTTTGTTCCTTTCCACCACATGGGAGAAAAAGAATTATTTTGGCTTTCTAGTCTTTGAATTTTGTTTGTCTGTCCAGCATGAAGTGAATTGACAATCCAGACAACGTTTTTACAAGCATATTATGCTGTCAACAGTCTTGCACTAGATCTTTTCCTGGCAGGAGAGAAGGATGGTTTGTTAGTGTCTGGTTGTAGCTGTATGATTCTGAAGGCCTGGCAGTCCTAACTGCAGAGGAAAGGTGGCATATTGTAGCAGTATGACCCACTGTGAGAGGATGCTCATGGGAGGCGTGATGCTTGGAGGTCAGTGGAAACTCAGATGCATTTGCTCTAATGATCTGGGGTAAGGATCCCTCAAGTTTGCCCACTACTTGAAGGAGAAACCTGGTGTATATATCTAGTCTTCTGCCGTTAAATAATTCCCTTGCCACCATTCATTAAGACTCTGCTTAGACTTCCAAGCACCTGGACGGTTGTGTGTTTTGGTATAGGCTTTTAAACAACAGAGGGGAGGACAAGAACATCTGTATACCTGGTTTCATGGTACAGATGATGCAGAGGAAATCCATCTAACCCCTGTTACTGGCTTTTATGCACCCTTCAAAAGGGTTTTCAAAAGGTTCTTTGTGTATAAACTTCCTGATAAAATAGAAATTTTAATTTTCTTTAAGCTAGCAGCAGTGATGTCAGACTAATAGGAGCAAAAAAGCAAACAAAATGGAAATGTGGTTGAACCAAACTCTTGGACTATAATGTGTGTGCTTTGAGGTCAGATTTACTTAATACAATTACATTAACCTCTCAGAAATACAATATCCCTGAAGGGACTAGAACAGTGCTATCTTATTTATGGTCTTTGGGGCTTAATGCTGTGATGGGAGAAATAATATGATAACAAGCTTACCTGCCAGTATTGTCTGGTAAACTGACTTTAAGCATTGCAATTTCACTACTCCTGTTTGTATTCAACGCTCGTCATCTTATTCTTGTGTGAAAACCCTCTCCCAATATATCTTCTAAGATGTTTCTAGCTGGTTTATAATCTTACTTAACATGCATAGGAAGCATTCTTCCAATCACTGTCTCTGCATCCCAAAATAAATGCAGTGATCCTTACACTTACAGTTTGGTTAATAAAGACTTAATTTAGAAGTTCGAAGTTTTGTTGCACTGAAATATATATCATTAGAGCTCTTACATGCAACATCTGCTTACATCTTATAATGTCATCCTATTGTAAGTGAACATTTAATCCTAACTCATTATGCCTCTCCAAGCAAGCTGCAACTCTGAAACCTAGGAAGGAGATTTGCTTCTGTTCACGGAGATTGATGCAATCTGTAATTAGAACCCCATACTCTTCCCAGCTGCTGTTTCTGGCACAGTTGCATTTGAGAATGATGTAATATATCTTCTATTGCAGCACTTCCTACTCTTTCTAGTCAAAAGTACAAGCTCGCTAGTTTGAAACTCACTCGTGCCAGTCACTAGCCTTTATTTTCTATTTAACTTTGGTCAGAGTTAAAAAGAGCTAGTATTAAGTACTAGTACCATGCTGACATCCAGTAGAGAAATTTGTTATTAAATGAAGGAGAAGCACATCTGAATATCAGTAGAAAATGCTTGAAATGCATAGTAGTGGCATAACTTAGAATGATGCTTGTATGGCTCTAATTTATGCATCTAAACCTGAAAAATATAACTAAAATGAGGGGTTACAACTCTGGAAAGCAATGCCTCTGAGAAGTGGTTATAGCAGACAAGAAACTGCCCAGTGTGATGCAAAAGGGCATGATCAATTTAGAAATCTAGATAATGAAGCAGTGACTTGTATTTAAGATGCATTTAGTCAGTTTTACATCTGAATGTGGCTTGAATCAGACTGTTAGGTGCAAACCACTCTTTTATTATAGTTTATAAATCTATGGTAAAAACCGTGGAAGAAGAATGTGGTATTTTGTGCCTCATACAGATGATTTTAAAGTAGAGACAATAGTTCAATGTGCCTTCTAATTAACTAGGATTAGATCAAGATTTATAAAACCAGACAAAACTGATATTTTTGTTAAAAATGGAAGTGAGAAAATACTTATTTCCATTAATAAGTTTCTGAGGAAAATAGTGGGTGATAAAACCTAAAACTTTTCAGTGATAAGAAGGACATCAGCCAATTCCTAGAAACATAAATTAAGTAAAATCAATTGATTGAAAAGCACAAGTTTGCAAATGCTTTTTCTCACAGATTTTAATTTCTAGAACAACATACGTATTGATGTGACCAGTACTTCAACTGCTTAGTCCCTTAAGTCAAGGTTGGATGTCATTTGAAAAATATGCTTTAGTGAAAAAGAAATTAGTGAACACACTGGAAAGCTAATTGGATTAGAATAAATATGAAGGAGTTCAAAGTAGAAGATTTAATGATTCCTTTTATACATAAGTGAAGCTAACTAAAGTTAACTAAAGTTTAACTAAAGTTAACTTCAACCAAAAAGTCCGGTTAACCCGAGTTTTTACTGTAAAAATAACTAAGAGCATTAGCCTTTGTAGGCCACACAGCAGTTATTTAATTACATTCCATTCTCAGTAAACTTTCTAGAAGAATCACATTCTATCAGGATTAAATGCATCTATTTTTCAGTGAAGAGATATCAGACTTCACACAGAGGAATACAAGAGATATTGAACTGTATATATGCAAGTAAATTACAGTGCCTGGCATCAAATCAATGGACCATTTCTGGTATATATAGGTAGAAATAACCTGATGGCCTTCAAGTGTATGCAGCAAGTTAGAAACACATCTATATTCTACTGGCAAAAAGAAGAGATTTTTGTTCAGGATATGTTAGCTAGACAGAGGGATTGAATTTAATTGCAGTCCAGCATTTCTTGTTTAAACTTGTTTTGAAAGCAGTCCTGCATCATGGCACACCTATGAGGGAGGTGTACTATTTTGCCCATCAAAAGAGCTGAGAAGGCAAAACCTGGAATATTTTTCTTGTCAGCTGGTACAAAGAACATGAATTAATGAAATAGGTTTAGAGATTGTTTCAGTAAATGGCTTGCTGAAATAGGTTTCCTCCCTTCTACTATGTGGAAAATTGGAACAGAAGAAAGATTCTGTAATTGTCTGAGAGCTGTTTTTTTACTGGAGCCCATATCTGCATACAGATGTTTTCATTTTTGTTATTGTTACTGAAGCATATAGACATGGAAACAATATGTGGACCATTACTAATAATGATATTACAGAAAACAAGGGGACAAAGCTAGTTCCTAATTCCTCTTCCTTTACTTTTTCCTCTCTTCAAGAACACTCCTGAATAGTGTTGCACTAAATTGGGTGGACTTTTTCCCTGTTACAGCTATTTAGCCCCCTTGCCATCTGTGTGATGGTCCTCATGGGTATCACAGAATTTATTTCCACATATCTTTCAATTAATATCAAGTGATTCTTTAAACATGTGATTCAAATTCTGTGGGGAATTTTATAAAAAGACTTTAGCTTCCTGACAGCGCTTCAGACTAAAATAGTTTCAAGAATGCAGTAAAAGGCAAAATAGTTGCTGTGGGATAAACTTAAGGGTCATTTTTTAAAAGGACATGTTCAGATACAGGAGTAATGCTAGCTTCTTAGTAAAGGGACCTATTCCCCTGTCTGTGAGTCTACATTTCCTGATAACATTAATCAGAGTTATGTATGCATACTGAGTAGAGGACAGATCCTTATTTGTCCTAATTATATTGTTTGGAGTGAGGTGAGTTTGTGTGGTTGGGGTTATGTTTTTTCATTTTTTTTTCCTTTGAAAGCCTAGGTGTTTCTTCCATTCTTATTAGGTTTAGACAAATATGCAAAAAGGAAAGGCAAAGATGTCTCATGGGACGTTCATTTACTGTAGAGGATACTGACTACAAGAATCAAAAGAACAAGGATCCAACCCTCACTCTTACTGTTAATCAACAGAATTTAAAAGAAATATAAAAGCAGTGGTGCATCCCTTATATAATAAACTCTGCAGGAATTTGGAGAAAGTGAAGACAAATGTTTTATTACATGAATAAGGCCGTGATTTGATTTCTTAGATAAATGCTAAGCACATCATTCCATGATTCTTCCCATGATCCATAGAAAGTTTAAAATAAAAGCATGTTGTAGCTACCACCACATTCTCTACTTTGAATAGGAACATACCACAGCCTTTTTCTTGTTACTGGTCCTGATGCATGGAGGATATTTTCCCTACAGAAACAACTCTGTAACCACACTGTCACCCTCATCATCCTATATATCTGCACTACTAATGGCAATGGCAATTGAAGCTGGCACAGGTACATGTATATGGAGCAGTCTCACATCCTGGGATCCTGCTAGGTATATGTACAAGCAAGAGATGAAAGAACTGTGAAGCTGGGGTTGGTTTCCAACCAAGGGACATTTCCAGCAGCTGCTTCCTAGGCAGAGAATGGAGCTTGGAGCTCAAAATGCCTACTGTGAGTTGCTGATGTAACAAGACTGATTTACTATGATGTTATTTCAGTTTTATGTAAATATGACACAACTAAATTACTTCATCAATCTCATCAGTTCTTTGTTTTCTTTTGGTTAACAGAAGACATATAATCACATGATGCTATCTTTATTTATACAACATACAGAATGTTTTCTTCCTCCTTTACAGTTTATTTAAAAGCAATTATAATTCACTTAAAACTGGTTGAACCATGTGCTCAACACATCTATGTTTTCTGGAAGGTCAATGCAATAGAGAAACTGCTGTGTTATTCTTGTTAATTTTCTGAGTTAGGTTGCACAATTGCTTAAGAAAACAAAGTTATAATATATGCATTAGTTAAAACCACCAGCAGACAAGATACGATGCATGTATGCAGAGGGTTGAAGGCTGCTTTTGTAATCTTCTTTCTCTCCAGCAGGTTCTTGAGTCAGGGAGCTGAATCATAAACAAGATTTATCAGAAGTACTATTTTTATTAAGTGTTTGTTGATAAAATTATCTAATTTGTTATTTGTACCAGACAGTTGTTCACATAGTACATTTATTTGTTTCATCATAGCACATTTATTTGTTTCATCACACAGTTCACACGCATGCACACACGCTCACTTGTAGTTACCTGGTGGGAGCTACAATAAGGAGGCAAACTGAGAAGTCCACTCAAAAGTGGAAGGTCACATTGATGCACCAGTGGACTCTAGGTGTGAGTTCAGAAAGCCTCCCAAGATGGGGTGAATATGTAATCCTGTCATCTTTTTCTGCCCATAGCAGCCATCACATTGTCTCATGTGGGCAGAGTCATCACACAACCTATTGTTGATGTGTGGATTGGTAGCCTTGCACAAATTTGGCCAACTCTCAGTGTTCTGAGCTTATCAGGTCTCTGATTCATCAGGATTCCAAGGTTCCAGAGCTTACCTCTGGCCTTTTAAACATCTGCTGCCCCCTCAACTCCTCACACTGATGTTTTTTTTTTTATTTTTAGATTACTGAGAAATAATAGCAAAGCCACACTATTATGGGATTCTTTTCCTCTTTGCAGAAAATCTCTTTTCCCTTCTGCTGAGAGCTTCTGTCACTTCAGAATTTGTTACTTTTCAGAAACTCCAATATAACAGGCACATATGGAGTTAATATAATATGGTCTAGTAACGTGCAAGTATCAGTTTGCCACTATTAAAAAATGTCAAAGAGTCCCCCAACGTATTCTGCAATCAGGAATCATGGTGAAGTTTTTCCAACTAGGGAGCTATGAATGTCTCCTGGTTCCCTATACTGCAAATTACTGAACACCACTTTTCTGCTTATAAATGTGAGAGAAAAAGGAAACAGCCAAAAAATTACACAACTAGAAAAGGTCCATTGTTCGGAATCGTAAAACTGCCAAAAAGGTAAATTGCAGGTCTGAAAATGAATTTATTAAAAGAAGATGGAAGACCTGTTTTTTTTCAAACCTTCCAATAGAAGCACTAAATCAAATCCCAAATCTTCAGTAGCAGATATTAGACGTCAAGCTTACAGCTCCCACATTTATCTCCCCATGCTCTGAGTGTAACTTGGTTCAGTGCTGGAAAGAAGAGGGCGGCTATAATTAAGATACAAAGACACTGTCTCTGTGTTCTTTCTCACGCTATCTATATCATTATGCCTCAAAACTCAGGCATCTGAGACTTAAAAAAAAATTAATGCAAGGAAAAATAATATTGAGGCAGAAGCTGTTAATGGTTTACAACTTATTCAGGAAATCAGAGCATTATGTTTTCACTGTTTCTCAAAAAAATTCTTTATTAAGTTATTCTTAAAAAATATCCTGAATGATTCATTGCTTCTGCTAGCTTCTATAGTGTCCTTCTGAAAATGTATCCTTTTAAGATTCAACCACAAAGCTCACTCCTTTTTTGTTGGATACTGCTGTGGATATTTCTAAAGAGTGATTTATAGGCTGTAGATTCTCTTACAAGTAAAGAGATTCAAAATGAAAAAAGATCACAGCAAATTACAAAGCTAACCTAAAAAGGTAAAGTTCAGGTGTAAAACTTTGATTTGGTAGGTTGCCCCTCATGCAGCTTATAAATTGTTACAATGCAATTTGATTTCAAAGAAAAAAAATACTCTCCGCTGAAAAGTCTGGAGACAGGATGGGTCTAGTAGTTTACTGTGATGAGTCTGCAAAAATTAAAGCTCCACCTGCAGTATTCTGGCAAAACCTAGCTAACAAACTGAGAGGGGTCAATGTGATGACAGCCTTGTAAATTCATGGGCAGGTGACATTGACTCTAATATCAAATGAATTGTGTCTATACAAAGAGTCAAAGCCTTGCAGAAGGACCATTAAGGTGAAAGAGTCTGCTGGAGAGAGTAAGATAAAATTTTAAATAACCTAAATACTGCTGCAGAATAAATAAATATTTTATAAATAGATGGGTCGTATCTGAAAGTGCAACAGGTTTGTGAAAATCTTTAGTATTTGTTCTGGGTGATGCTATAAAAAGTAAAGATAGATGGATCTTAGTTTTGTCTTACTATTCTGCCCTGGTTTTACTTCACAACTGATGCAATTAGAATTATCTAATATTTATGTAGCAAACCTGAGGAGCAGCTTACCAATAGATTTGTAGATGCATGGGTTAAAAGGGCACTGGATAAAATCTTGGAAGAGATAACCATGAGAAGTTACTAAAGAGACAGAACCCATCTGGTTCAAGAGATAGCCTGTACTGAAAACTGTTGAAATCTAAGGGATTAGTTGGGACAAGGAGTGCTTACTGGTTCTTACTCTACCTCTGCCATCTGGTTTGGGTTGCTGGTGGATACAGCATGCTGGGACGGAGGCACCTCCAATGTCTCACTCTTCTTTTGGGCACTGCCAGTGCAAGACACTCTCCAGAAAGTACTTTTGCCCCAGCATGCATTCATGTTTGATTTTGTTTCTCCTCAACTTTGTTTCTAATTATAAAGATTACTTGCAGCTATTTATATTCATTTACCTTCTGAGCTACTGTTATGTAGAAAAGTACTTTTCAGAGGAATTTTAATAGAAATTACTGGATGGCATTATAGAATTATAAATGTATATTCTTTCCATAGTAGAATTTAGTAACCTTAACATTATGATCTTATTTTTCTGTTTTCTTTTCTACTCTTTTAGAGAAAGATATATATACATACACACATACAGAGAGGAATACATATTGAAACAGATTGAACGAATGACTCCTTTAGGAGACTAAGCTGCTGCACATATTGTGCTTTAATGAACAGCTGTGCTCTTCTGTCTCAATTAGTGTCCACAGCACAGGTGGAACTGAAAACAGGAGAGAAGACAGGGTTGCATCAGCAGTGTCAGTAAGTTCTTACATTTGAGTAAAAGGAAAAGGTCAATTTATCATTTTTATCAGTTTCCAGGATGAATGAGAGAGGAAGAGGACTGAGTGATGCATGTGAAAAATAATTTTAAATGACAGCTGAGGAGTATCAACTTGAACACAGAGTTCGGAGAAAAATATGAGAAGTGTAGTTAAAGGTTATGGGGAAATGGTGAGGAACGAAGGCTCTGGGCAGCCTTAGAAAGATTGTACAGGTCAGCCTTGTGATGCTTGTGCTCAGAGGGCAAAGGGGAAGGACTGTGGTTTATAATAATCATCAAAATTATTTACAGTTTTTCACCTTACAGTGTAATTTTCTGTCATTTGCTATGAACCTAGTTGAAGCATTTTTTCAGGTTTATGCTTTAGGTGTAGTTTTATTCTTTTTTTCTGAATTCCTCTCTCTGCTTTTCCTTATGACTTTCTCATTGCTGTTATTCTACTGCACTGGAAATGACGTACCACTATCCACTCGGTCAGTACTCCAGTCATATGGACTTGTTGAGTCTCATAGGATTTACCTGGCCATACAGGATGGGAAAGCAAGAGTACCCAGCTCAGGCTGGTCATCACAGAAAGACTCTTTTGGGACATATATCTGGTGACTGTCAAAGGAAGAGGGAATTATAAGCAGCTGCAGATGTATTAACCACTAATGCTGAGGTGGTATTAAGGTGGGATACTTGTCGCCCAAAGGCCAGAAAGTACAAGAACATCTGCATCTGGAGTGGTCATCTTTAAGTCTGGGAGAGAGACATTTTATTGCCTGATTCATTTGATGAAGTGCAGATATTTAGGCCAAAATAAGAGAAATTTCAAAATAAAAATTCCTATTTCTCTGTGAGGACTAAGAAGGAAGCCTCTTTCAGATATAGAAATCTACATTTGTTCAGAAAAATCCCATGCAGAGTGCCTGCTATGACGGATCACTGAAGAGTATTTTCACCCTGATTTGCTGCAGATCTTCCTCTGAGCAGTAGCTGACGTTTTCTGTGGAAGAAAGAAATTATCTCCGAGGGTTTCCCTTACTGATTTTCCCCCTTAACATTCATTAGTTTTTTTTAAATATTCCTGCTGTGAATGTACATCATGTGTCAGTCATACTGAATTAAAATATAGCTTAACCATGAAGAGATTTCAGCAAATATTCATTCACATTTTTTCCCCATCAAAAACTTCTTTGAAGCAAGCTACCCTAGTGTAACCAAGCCTGTGTTTTTTTCCTGTGATCTGAAGCCAACAAGGAGCATTAAAGCTATGTATATCTGCTCAGACATGTCTGCTGATGGAAAGTTCTTTATATATTTTACTACATTGAAAAATGTAGCAGCCTCTGGAGATTTTGAGTCTTTTAAAGTATGGCAAAGTGTTATACATATAATCCTTCTCTTGTGTGATTAATTATATCTCAAGTTGCATGAGACAGGCACTCTGAACTTTCAAAACCATGAAAACCAGCACTCTGAATGAATAGACTCAAAAATATGTACGAAAATAAATTGGCATCTCTTGAAATTTTATATGTTAGAGAGATAAATGAAGCCATATAAATTTACTTCCAAGAACTAACATCGTATTTGAAACAACAAGACAGATGGAAACTGTGTTTCCTTGTTACCTCTTGCATTTTAGATGAGATGCTGCCTCATCATGTGACCTGAAGGATTTGGTACAGTATAGAAATAGCCAATACAGCAAATTATGCCTCATTTCTTATCTAGGCACAAATCAGTCTTTAAATGTTAATTTACATGTTAATTGGCATCACTATATTCTACAGTTCTCCCCTCCTGAGTCACTAATGCCTTCATGTCAATAAGCGTGACAGGTGAGCTTCTAGCAGAAAAATAGAAGACTATTTGTCCTGTTAAGTTAGCAAAAAATGTTACTCCAAAGGGAGAATTGAAATATACATTTGCTTCAAATAACCCTACTCTGGTTGCCATTATAAAAACTAGACTATAAAATTGCAAGCTATTTTAAAACCTAGACATTCATTGCTTCATGCTTTTAGAATATGGAAAATCCTATATTTTGGATGTTTATACTTCTGTCAGCATAGAAGTCATCCTTTTGAGATACCTGCAGAAATGTCAAGTGAGAGGGTACCTCTCAGCCATTTCCCTATACTTTCATAATTCATGCCTAGTCAAGAAAATCTGCTCCATAATTTAAGATTTTTTTCTAGGATACTCAAATGCACTGTGCTGTACACGCGACTCACAACCAAAGATCCAATAAGGCACTGAACAATCCATTCTACCTTTTCCTATAGTTATTTTGACCTTATAATTCTTTCTTCAATAACACTTTTGAGAAGGGCTGAGGACTGGGAGCAGAAGGAAGTGGGTCAGCTTTGTGCCACATTAGAAACATAAAGACTATGGAACAAAAGCCAAGAGTTCTGCCCCAGCTATCTGACTGTGACCATGGCATTCTCTATTAGGAAGATTCTCATAATTTCAGGTAATTAAATGGCTAGAAAGCTCATTCTATGCTTGGCAGCCAAAATTATACATGTCAGATGAACAAAACCTGTTTAAATGAGAGAAATACTGAGGCTGCTATTGATTACAACCAGTTAATTAGTTTTAGGGAATATTTTGATCAATGTTTTTGACTGCTGAAAATGGTATCATAAATGTGAACACAACATTCTCTCATTTTTTTTTTTCTTGTCAGGATTGCTGGGACTGGCGGAGGGGGTAGTTTGCATTTTTCTATGGCAAGAACAAACCTTCTGCATGGTGTCTTTGTTTATTTCTGTTTCTGATAAAAATATCTATGAAAAATTTTGAAAAATATATAGAAAAGTTAAGAATCATTATTTGGTAAACACTTCTCAGAAAATGTGTACAGTCTTCAGTTAGCCCGCTACTTCAAAATATGGACATATATATTTTTTTTAATTCTTAGAATATATATTAGATATATCTGAGTTAACATGCTTTTTAGATTACTGCGTTCTTCAGAGAAAGCAAAGATTCTACTGTTCTGTAAAAAGATTCTTCTACTCTGTAAGTTTATGAAATAAAGCTCTTCAGAAGCAAAGCTTTTCAGAAACTCAGTACGTGCAGTTACCAGATCTATCTATTTTTATAGTGGTAAACGCTGCGCTCAAAACAAGTGTTGTAATCCCCATTATGTCTAAATCATAGAAGCATAGAATCATCGAGGCTGGAAAAGAACTTTAAGATCATTCAGTCCAGCCCTTATCCCAGCACTGACAAGGTCACCGCCAACACATGGCACTGAGGGCCTCGTCTACGCAGTTTGTGAACACTTCCAGGAATGGTAACTACACCACTGCCCTGAGCAGCCTGTTTCAATGCCTGCACACTTCAAGTTCCTCGTCTCCATCTAAACCTCCCCTGGTGCAGCTTGAGGCCATTTCCTCTTGTCCTGTTCCTTGTTCCTTGGGAGCAGAGACCACCCCCCTCCTGGCTCCATCTTCTTGTCAGGCAGTTGTAGAGAGCTATAAGATCCTCCCTGAGCCTTCTCCAGACTAAACCCCCCCCAGCTCCCTCAGCTGTTCCCCATCACACATGCCGAGGCCCTTCACCAGCTCTGTTGCCCTTCTCTGGCCCTACTCCAACACCTCAATGTCTCTCTTGTAGTGAGGGGTCCTGAGCTGAACACAGGATTTCAGGTACAGTCTCACCACTGCCATTGTAAGGGCACAATCACTGCCCTGGCTCTGCTGCCACACTGGTGCTGATACAGGCCAGGATATTGGTGGCTTCCTGACTGTCTGGGCACAAGCTGTTCATGTTCAGTTCCATCAAACAGCACCCCCAGCTTCTTTCCCATGAGTAATTTCCAGCCAATCTTCCCCAAGCCTGGAGCTTTGCAGGAGGTTGTGGCCCAAGTGCAGGATCTGGCACTTTGCCTTTTTGAACCTCAAAGCATTGGCCACAGCCCTTGGATCCAGCCTGTCCAGATCCCTTTGCAGAGCTTCCTACCATCCAGCAGATCAACGCTTCCACCCGATTTGATGTCATCTGCAAATTTACACATCCCAGTATGCACCAGTACAGACCAATATAGGCCACTATGGCCCCAGATACTGCTGGGGTTTAAAAATCCCAGTGCTTCCAGTCCCTGCTGCAGCCGTGCTCAACTCCCAATCCCTCCCAGTCCTTCCACTATCTGCTGCAGGTGCTCCCAGGCCCTCTCAGTCCTTCCCAGTCCCTCCCAGTGCTCCCAATAACACATTTTGATATATATTCATTTTATTGTGTAGTGAAACAGATCTTTTAAGAGATGCCTTTGAAGTTTAATATTCATATAGTGGTTTACATATATATTAGTATCTATATATGCAATAATATACAATGGTCAGAAACGAATTAATATTTTAGCATAGTATTGACGATATTGGCTGTTTTATTTCTTAGAAAATCCAAAGGCTTTGGACTCTAACCACCTACTAAGTTAGTACTATAATGGAAACAGTGATGGAAGTAAACGTACACAAAACAGATTGGGAGAAGAACAAATTTTTATTATTTGCATTTTTAGTATTCAGTCTTCTTGTAAGTAGAACTTAATAACAGGGGAAATTGAGACTAAGAATATTGCTACAGGAGCCACTGTCGTATCTTCCAAGTAAAGCAATGCATTGCAGCAAAACCCAGTGTTTCTGAGATCTAGGCCCAGAGGTATCTAGTCTGGTAGGAATTTTTGGAGACTTGGTTTCTTGAAGTATAGTGGAATGGTAAGCAAAGAAAGTGAAGTCAGTCTCTGCTTGCTTTCCAGTGCTACATCAGTTCCCCTGAACCTTTCATGTCAGCTGGCCTTTCATTACCATCCAGCAAGTCTGATGGCAGTGGCCTATTTTTCAAACTTTATTTCTTTGAAGTAGTTGAGATGCTTTTTTTGCATAGAACATGTAAGTAGATGGAAAGCTTCATGCGTCCAGCTATTAACCACAATTGCAAAAGAGCCTAGGGAAAGCTTGACCCTTAATGTTTACATCCTCTGATCTGATAGGCTCCTTGAGTGCATGCAGCAAATAACTCCCACAATTGTTTGCACTGAATCCAGTGGGCTGTAGGCACGTGTAAGAGCTTGAGGGTTTTGGAACAGAGGGCTTTTAAATACACTTGTCAACTGATTTCACACCTTTGCAAATGTACTTTGCTGAGAGCATGAAGTTCAGATGAATCCATTTGACACAATGATGGAGACAAGCTGAGCTTCACCCTGATATGGATGTATGGATGTGCACAGACAAGAGTTTTAAATCCACTCAGCTAACTAAAAATACAGTATGTCCCTTGCAGACGTACCAAGGTCATTGAGAGTGCTGGTAATCTGCTGTATAAATGCCAGATGCACAAGGTATAGTCCCTCCAGGCATTTCTAGTTCACGTTGTTTATAATGGAAGTCAAACGTCAAGCTTCATTATAGTAAAAAGTTTAATGTTTCTTCCTGTCTTGCTTTGACATAAATCTGAGTACAAATAAATAAATAATGGCCTAAAAGTTTAGGCAGTATCCTTTCCCAGGCTGGCACAACTTTCCAGTAAACTTAAAAGGGGGCATGTAGGAACTTTACTTCCTTATTTTTTTGTTTGTTTCTGACAGATTAGGCAGCAGGATTTGCCCTTCTATGCAGTCTCTTTTATTACAGTTTAATAAAGCAATTTGCAGTTAGGCATCTTTACCTTTTACAAAATATTTGTTTTCTTTTTAATTCCTCCACCAGTTTGACCCATTAATCAGCAAAGGCAAAGAAATGATATGTCAGGTGCAGCAGATTTTCTTTATTTACTTAGATAAGAATGGACATTTAACCTAGGCTGGAAGCTCCTGGAACTTTGTGTCAAGTCTCAGCTGATGTGAGCAGTCATTCTTCACAATCCCTTTCATACTCTTAGTGGGGGAGGCAAGAAGTCTACTAGAAAGGTATTACACAGAATATCTTTCTCCTAATGGCTAGAAACCTCCTTCTGATTTCCACACTAGAATAATTTATGGCCAGTTTCTAACCATTTGTTCTTGTGCCAATGTTGTCCTTCAGTTTAAATAGATCCTCTTTTTCCCTGGTGTTTCCCTGTTTGTATTTATCGATAGTAATTTAATTTCATTAGCTTTTGTTTTACTAGATTACCCAAACCAAACACAGTTTTACTCTGCTTCTAGGAGTCATGGTTCTCTGATTACCCCAAAAGCCTTTTCCTTCACTTATTCTTTGCTGAGCAGTCTTACATACTTCACAAGTTCTCCTAAAGTGGTCAGCAGTACCTCATGTAAAGCCACTCAAATGGCATGGCTCCTTCTGGGAATACAGCATCTGATACAAGAATGTATTACTTTTGTCCTTTTATATATATATCACTAAGTTTCAAAGGTATCACTGGTACATGCAGATCCTCTCCTCTTCTAATATTTTGAGGTTATAATATAAGTTCTTAATATCAGCTCCTAAGTGTATGACATTGTCCTTTACATGATTGGACACAAATTGCAAGATTAATTTACCATAATCTGTTTGGTTATGCTCTGCCATGTTTTATGACATTTTATATGTTTAATTCTTTCTCCCTTCCATTAGATTTGTTTTAAAGCCCTGAATTCCTTTCTGAAGATTTGCATGTTATTGAGATCTGATGTATAGGTCAGTATTTGCCCCCCAAAAAATCTCCTTTGCATAGTACTTCATGATTTCAGGATTACTCCATTTCCTAAAATGACAAATAAGTGAAACAGAAAGTCTGGGACTATGTGTCTAAAGTTCCCATTCTGTGGGTTAATGCAATACCTTCATAGCATGCAACAGGAGTAACTCAATAGCCACTAGGAAAAGAATGCAAGGAGAACAACCAAGATTTTCATTTGAATTGCACTCTAATGAAAACGTCATATTCACTTCACTTCCTTAACATTTTTTGTAGATTCAAATTGCTAAAATTTTCATCTACACTTTAACTGATTTTATAGTTATTGGCAGCTTCAGATTTTATACCATGGAGTTTCACATGTAAAAAGCTTGCTGAAAAGTTCAATAACTCATTACCGTTCTCAGCACAAAGAAACAAAAACCAGTGAATTATCTTATTTATATTTAAAACCAGCGCTACCTGCTGCTGGTTTAATGTTTTAGTCAGTGTTCTTTCAGGGTGATTTGAGCTTCTCCATCATCTTTTAGTTACATGAATTAGTATTTTTTAAAACATTTGTAAATTGTCTTGTTCCAGACTCACCCTTTCCAAAGTGTCTACTTAGTACAAGTGTTTGTAAGAGGTGGGTACCAAACAGAAATCAACCTGTTGTTTCTATTTGTATTTCACTGATTTTAGAACTGCCTGCAGACTAGTTTTTCTTATATGGTATTGAAATGAATAGACCTATCTTAGTCTTTACCTGCCTATATATATATATAGCACACTGTAATCAGTTGTATATCATTTTCCCTGGAAATGCTCCTGGAAGTCTCCAGGATTGCAGTGGAAGGTAATAGAGGCAATTCAGAGTTCCCCCTTCTTCCTGGGACCTTTCCTATGTTGGTGTCATGGGTTCAGCAGTAGTAGTTATTTTTTCTCCTTCTTGGCAGCTGGTGCAGCGCTATGTTTTTGACTTTCGGCCTGAGAACAGCGCTGATAACACCAATGTTTTAGTTACTGCTTAGTACATTTTGGTCTGGCCAAGGACTTTCTGA
>JAOEHY010003974.1:0-17450 GCA_025447955.1 Psilopsiagon aurifrons | reverse complement strand
ACTGCAGTGGTGATACTTGTTTAGAAATAAATGTTACATTTTTGTTATGAAAGGATTTGCTCATTATAGTCTTGCATATATAGGCATAATAATGATATGTACAGTAATTTTGCTATAGATATGAGGAGCTTTAAAAAATGTTGCACGCAATACAATGAACTTACAAGTCTAGCTTTTGCATACGTATGTGTCATAACATTGAATTATTATATATTCTAATACATTTATATAAATGCATCTCTTAAATATTCTAATCTTCATGAGTAGCTATATTTCTGGTTCTGGAATACTTAGCAAAGTTACTATTAAAACCTTCCTTTTAATTAGTGTTAAAGCTAAAATTCAAACCAGAATAGAGCAAAAGGAAATTACACAAGAAAACATTTTTTCTGAGCTTTTCACACAGACTACATTGAAGTAACGCATAATACAAATAAAAAGTCAAGTTAGAACTAGAATTCTGAATCTGTATAATAACCTGAATTTGTATTCACAAGGATGAACAATTGTAAAATGTGTATGGATTTTTTTTTTATTACTAAAATGATGGTTGTTAACTGCACACAATTTTCACTCCAAGATTGCATCTTTTTTTTATATACACCATGTAACAGGTTTCCCCTAGAGTTGTCTCATTCTAATAATTTCCAATCTTTCATTTTGTACCTTTCACTGATGCACTTGAACAAAACGTATAACACGTACATTATATCAAACATCCCTTTAGTGATAGGCATGACTACACTGTATTTTGTAGCTACATGATATGATTTGCTGAAGGGTCCTAAGAAGCCAGGGGCAATTTTGCTTTAAAAATCATCAGATGATTGAGTAAGGCAGAAAAATGTCTGAGTACGGATTGAAGCTGTGTATTAGAATTTGAGTTGATGTATTCAGAAAATTTCTGCTCTGGACTCATCTTTAAAAGGTAAAAAAAGCCAAACCGTGGCAAGGTTGGGTACTGTCTCTGCAGTGCTGGCATACTTTACTTAAGAAGAAGGCTTCTGGGCATGGACCCATAATTTGAAATGTATTAACTCTCTACAAGTTAGCTATTTAGCCTATATGAACTTTCTGGATATTTTCCAAAGCCAGTGGAAAGCAATAATCCCTCTAGCACATTCTTTAATGGTGGAATGAATTATGTCTACACATTATGCATGGCTTTTGAAAATTTATATGTGGTAAAATGATCCACCACTCAGCTGTATCCAACTCTCTCCAGCATACACTGCAGCAGTTATACATACGGTACCTGCAAAATCATAGCTAGATTTTAAAAAGGAACATTGGTGCCTCTGTGCTCAGAGGTATCTTTGGAAGGGGATTGAGGACCGTGTTAGGAATCAAGGCTTTCCTACACAGTGCACATAGAGAGGAGGAAGCCTGAAAAAGAGATGCAGAGCTACTAGCACATTAGTATAGTCAGTAGTCCAGTGCTGAGAAGCAGAATGTTTCTTACATCTGATACCATATTGACTATTGCTAATTCTAGAGTGAAAATAGATACTTGTAACTAGTATTTTAAAAATCACTGGCAAGTTTTGGAAGCAACTTGTTAGCTGTGGTCTCATCTAAGTTGCAGAAAATCAATGGTAAAATGATCCTCCATGTTATCATAATTTACACACATTTACTATTGTTGTAGATGTGTCGTATCTCTACATTTAGAAGTTTTTTTTGAAATCTAGAATACGTTACTCTCCTTCTGCTTAAGATGTGCTATTAAACTGTAAATAATTTTAAATTCCCTGATTAAGAAGAGACCATTCAAAAAACAGCAGGATGTTTTTGGAAAGGGGAATGAACGAGCTGGTTGAGTTTTGTTTCCTTGCTCACAGTCTTGTTGAAAGCTGTTTATATTAAGATTCATTAGAAAACAAAGCTAATATAATAAATTATTGGAACAGGGGTGGGGAATTAAGATTTTTCATCTCTGCTTAAATGTCATAACTCCAAGCTAAAAAGAAATGTTTTCTTTTCCTGGCACCAGTCACTCTTGCCATATTGCTAATGCAACAGGATCTTTAGAGAGGAGGAAGGCGTAACTACTCCTTCTTCTAGCCAATTGACAGTCCCCAGTGCTTAAGTGACTGTCAATGGAAAGAGATATGTGCATTTGCAATCCTTCATGCATGGAGGTAAACTAAGCTCAGGTTTTCCTTGTATGAATAGATGCTTCAATCTGTCACATTTGTTTAAAGGCACTTGGCAACCTTCCATTAAAAGCATTTTAGGAGTATACAGCTGCCCCAAATGCATTTTTAATGTTATATTATTTCTTGAGTTTTTCAGTAGGAATTGGGCAGATATGAAGTTGTTCAGGATTTCTGACTTCAATAACAGAAGTTACTCTTCCTGATAATTATGTTATTTTATTCCTTTTTGGTAGTATGAGTTTGTACAGAATTTACTAAAGGGATAAATTATTGGGACAGGGGATGAATTTGATATAGGTATAGATCTGACATAGACCTAGATGCTACCATAATGTAATATTAATCTTATTCATAAATACCTCAATACTGCCTCTCTAGGTGACTGTGGAAGATTTATTGCATTAAATACGATTGACTCTTTCCTTTATGTTTTTTAGTTTATGATGTAGTCATTGATTTTGTATGCATAGTGCTTTGGTATATTCTCTATTTTCTGTGCTTTCAAAACACACATATAAAACACACGACTTTTCCTAATACTATGCTAAAATTATCTTCAAAGCCTTACAAACCTTTGGTTGAAACTGATTTGAGCTGTTGGGGAGACTCCAAACCAGCAAGTTCTGTTTCATTTTGTTTTTTCAATTTAGTATTAAACTACAGCACGATAAAATTATTTGCAGCCAGACTGCTATTATATTCATACATTAGCTACTGATAAACTCTCCAATAATGTTACAAAATAATAAAGCTTTCTCAGTGTTATGGATCTCATTAAAAAAAAAAAATAAATAAATAGCACATTAGCTGTACCTGCAAAATATACAAATATAGCTTCAACATAAGTACATTAAAATAACATTTAGTATATTTTTTCTTCTGTATACATTTTAAACGAACATCTCTTTTTCTGACCCATAAGAATCAGAGAAGATGGAATTGTACTTCTTTCTAACCACTGCTCAGCTACTGCCTTGAGCTGCTTTAACTTCTTCGCATGAGAGACTGGTAGAGCAATGCAGTTCTGGCTTGAGGCTTCCTGGGACTCAGACGACATTTCTGCACCAGCCTGGGCTCCTCACATTTTGACCTCCTGCAGACAGCTTTGACACCACAGAATCAGATGAGTTTCTTGCAACCAAGAACTTGCTTGCCTGAGGAAAATGGAGATGGAAAAATACAGGCATTTGAGTCTTATCCAAAGCCTGCTGAAGTCAACATGTGTCTGAAAAATGGACTGCATTTGGCTTTGATGAGCTGTTATAATTCAATCTTGATCTGACCAGTGTCAGTAATAGCTGTGTGTTTCAAATCACAACTGTTTCTTTGTACAGACAACACTGTATGTGCAGAAACTTACTGCTTATAACAATGACAGAGCCAAAAGTTAAAGGTAAAAAAATAAATGATACAGAAAAAAAAAAAAAAAATGCAATCATTGCCATCATGCACATAAAATTTCTTCTTCTATAAAAAATAAATTTGCTTAATATCAATAATAAAATCTTGAATAAAAAGTAACAATAAAATAACCAATTCTTTTATGTGGAAATGCAATGTAAAATGTGAAGCAATTAACAAAAACAGTATGCCATATATAATTATAAAAATGATTAAAATTAACTGCTCCTGCTTAAAGTTAGGTGCAAATACTTCTTATTTTTTGTTACACTAAAAGCTCCTTGAAGTGTCCCTGATCTAGTCAACAATATAAATTGGATTGTGAATATATTAAAGTTAACCAGATCTAATTTTTACCTTAGAAATATTTAATTAATGTTGACAGTCTTGCCCTGAGTGGTTAAAGATTGAAAAGTACAACAAAATATAGTCTCATCTTGGAAGATAACTGCTTCATGTTTTCAAGATGAGAATATTTACTCAGAGAACTCTTATTTGTTGCATTGAGTTGAAGAGTTGAAGTCTCTTGTTAAGAAAGATTTAATGAGAAAGCAGAGAATTGTAGAACCATAGAATGGTTTGGGTTGGAAGGGATCCTAAAGATCATTTAGTTCCAACACCCTTGCCATGGGCAGGGACACCTTCCACTAGAATAGGGATCTCAAAGCCCCATCCAACCTGGCACTGAACATTTCCAAGGACAGCACATCCACAATTACTCTGAGCAACCTGTTCCAAGGTCTCTCCACCCTCACAGCAAAGCACTTGTTCCTAATACCTAATCTAAATCTACTCTCTTTCAGTTTAAAGCCATTCCCCCTTGTCTTATCACTACACACCCTTGTAAAAAGTCCATCCCCAGTTTTTTTGTAGGTCTCCTTTAGGTACTGAAAGGTTGCTCTAAGGTCACCCCAGAGCCTTCTCTTCTCCTGACAGAACAAGCCCAACTCTCTCAGCCTGTCTCTGTGGGAGATGTGCTCCAGCCCTCTAATCATCTTTGTGGCACTCATCTGTACTTGCTCCAACATGTCCACATCCTTCTTATGTTGGGGTCCCCAGAACTGAACTCAGTACTCAAGGTGTGGTCTTACCACAGCAGAGTAGAGGGGCAGGATAGCCTTTGACCTGGTGGTCATGCTCCTTTTGATGCAGCTCAGGATACAGTTGGCTTTCTGAGCTGCAAGCACACACTGCCAGTTCATGCTGAGCTTCTTATCAAGCAACACCCTCAAGTCCTTCTCCTCAGGGCTGCTTTCAGTCTATTCTCACTCAGCCTGTAGTTGTGCTTGGGATTGGCCCAACCCAGGTGCAGGACCTTGCACTTGGCCTTGTTCAACTTCATAAGGTTTGCAAGGGCCTACCTTTCAAACCTGTCAAGGTCCCTCTGGATGTGGATCACCTTAATACAGGTGATTAAATTCAACTCATAAACACATCAGATACCCAACAAAAGCTGTTTTAGAGGTCTTGAATACTGTACTGATTTCCACTTACATCAAAAACTTCTTATTTGTTTACTTAGATTGTTTTTTATAGCCAACGTAATAAATTATTTCAAGAAAATTGCAGTGTTATGATGGAAAATTGATAACTATTATTGTGTACCCTCAGAAACATTAAAAATGGACTGAAGATACAAGCTGGTAACACCTTTTTTTTTTTTTCTTTCCTGATGGATATTAGAAATCACAGAAACTTAGAGATTTAACACAACAACCTGGAGACAAAAAAAAATGCCACATTTTGGACCAAGGCCATGATATTAATATTATTTAATGAAAAATAATTTATTGCAGCTTTGGTGCAGTTTCTGAACTTCCCAACTTTATGAAGGAGGACTAGCAAAGAGGAACTGTTATGGACTGACTGACTGCAACACCCATTCCCCATCCCTATGAACTGCTAATGTTCCTGTCTTTATCTTGACCCATGAGCCTTTTTATCTTGTTTCCTCCCCCTGTCCTATTGAGGATGGCTTGTAAAAGAACAGATTGATGAGTGAAAATGTCTGGATGGAGGTGTGGCAACCCACCAAGGTCAGCACACCACATAGACCACAGCTCAAAACTAAAACCACCAAAAATGTAACACACAGGTGTTTATTTGAATCTGAAGTATTTGAGGGTAAATTTCTGATATCTCCAAGTGACTTCTGTATGTTCAGTGGCTGAGGGAAGAATCTTATTTTCCTGGGTTGCTGATACAGCACTTTCAATTTTAAAATAGGCAAAAATAAAATCACACAATGATCTTATAGGGATATATATCAGAGTAAAAATTGCCTTTCTGAAGAGTCGGCTCCAAATGAAGGTATTTCATGTTTAAAACGCGGGCAATGCCTGTTTTACCTGATTCAGATGTTCAATTCACTTTTATTTCATTCTATAATAATTCACCACTCCAGGGTGTATTACTGCAGGGGAAAAAAAAAAAAAAAAAGCTATACTAATACTAATAAAACCAATAAATCATTCTAGTATTTTTTACTGCTGATTATGCAGATTTGGAAAAAAAAAAAAAGCTTTCTTTGAAAAAATATTAGTTTTCTAAGTTCTAATTTCTAAGAAAAACAAAAGATCTTTGATTTTTTATCTATATGTACATTAAAAAAAAAATTGAAAACAGAACAGCCAGGCAGAGGAGGACTTCTAATGTAGTAACAAGTAGGTTGTACAGAACTGATAAGAAACACTTGGAACAAGACTTCAGGTTGTCATTCTTTTTCCATTACATGGCAAAGCATTTGAGATTGGATATTTTTCTTAAAATGCCTGATGTGGTAATTTCTTGTTCTTTCATATAGAAATACATATCCAATTTTCAGTGCCAAACCCCCTTTTGTAGTGCTTGAGGGGTGTTACAGACCTAACTAATCCGTGAAGCTGGGATGCTTTATTAGGCAGAGTAAATTTGCTAGCAAAAATGCTGAGGAGAGCTTCAGGTCTTACACCTCATTTCTTAAAGAGAAGCACTTACTCTTTTCTGGAAAAAGCTTCTCTCTCCATTTAGGATTCATGAGCCATCCATCTCCTGATGTTAAGGATCTTTAACTCAAAAATCTCTAGGAAGTTGTTATTCATTTGGTCTCCCTGTCCCGTACTTTCTAGCTTAATGGTTGAAGCACATAATTTGATGCCATAAAAATTTGTTGTAATTCTTCCTTTGCCTGAAAGGTTTTACTGTGTATAATCAATGTAGCTATAGATATTTTCTGTCTTTGCTGTTACTATTGCCTAGTTTGGTTTATATTTCCATTTGTATTGAAAGAGATTAGATTTGAGATTGAGAGCAAAATTTTAGTGTGACTGTCTCTTTTATCAGAAGTCTGGATCAGGCTTTTGTTTCTGTTTGTATTCAGTTTATTTCCTCAAAGAATGCATGTAAGGAAGAATGGTTTGTTAATACAACTGTGTTAAATTTAATAACTGAGATAATAAGTAATTCAAAAATGATTATGACAAATGATCTTGAGGAGTATAGTTTGAAGCTGTCAGATATTTAGAGGGTTTTACAAGTGATTTCTATAACAATTAACTCAGGATAGTGAGGTCATGGGCATGCATAACATTTTTTAGAAAGTTTTTCAATTTGCAGAATATGAGCCTTGTAGTACATAAAGACCACCGGCATGATGCCCACATACTGGAATGCTAGCGGTAAATATGTTAATAATTACCA
Organism: Psilopsiagon aurifrons; assembly: GCA_025447955.1. Lineage (NCBI taxonomy): Eukaryota > Metazoa > Chordata > Aves > Psittaciformes > Psittacidae > Psilopsiagon > Psilopsiagon aurifrons. The sequence continues at coordinate 10,212 of JAOEHY010003974.1, read as the reverse complement.
TTGTTAGATACCAGTTATCCAAGATACCTTGTAGTACATAAAATTTTCAATTTACTTATATAACATGCCAATTTGAGTTTGTTATCAGAAAATAAATTCTTATTTTAAAAAATTCTGTCTTAAGAAATACTCGTCCAGAAATATTGTTAAAAGAAACATGTCTCACATATTCCAAAAGTTTCTTAATTGAACAAGGCTTGTGCTTGAAAGTACTAGGGATGTCTGTCTAATAAGACATAATCTAAAACAATGTCAGAAAATGAAAATTTTTCCTATTGGTTAAGTGAATTTCATTTTTATTTTTTTACTTTATTACTACGAATGTAATTTTCTTTTTTTAATACCACTGTTCACTGACTGTCCAATTATTTCTTCTAATTAAACATACAAATTAAAAACTCTCATCAAAACTAATTCTATATCTAAAGCAATTACAAACATGTAGTAAGACCCAGAAATTACATTTGATGTACTGTATAAGAATCTAAACTCCTGAGGATGTGATGCCATTTGACTTCTTAAGCCAGGCAGGACTATGTCTGCTCAGAATCTACTATGGTGAACTCAGGAAGGCACTTGAGACAAGTTTTGTTTACCCTAATTTTAGTAAAATAGAAGCTGAATATGTGATTCTAAGTTAATTCCCAGAGGCTCCCTTTGAAGACAATGGAAAGAGAAAGGCTCATTTGGATGGTAACTTTTCTAATCCTGAAAAAAAAGGTGTGTAATATTACCTGAATGATTGCACTTTGACTTCTTTCATGCATGTAATGAAAGGCAGACATGACTAGATTCAATGTCAGACTTCGAGGTGTCAAACATGACTTCAAAATAATTTGCTGTCCTGTTAAAACTATTTTAATACATTAATTCAAAGAGAAGATTTTAATTACATGGCAAAATCAGAGCTCAAAGACATTTCTCCAAATGCTACTTTTCTTTTAAAAGTAATGGAAATTAAGAAATAAATTTTAATGTCAGTATAAATATTTGTGTTTTTAATGGAGAGGAAGGTTAATTTCACTTACAGACTTTTGATATGAAGCACCAGTGGTTTTGGCATCAAACTCTTTATTCCACTTCTATACAGTTGTAGCCTATGCTAATGAAATATTTCAGTGCTTCTTAAGGGGAATGGAGGAAATTTATCATGGCTGTCACATGGAAAGGCTATCTATTGAGAAAAGTACCTGTCTAGGGAATCTATTGTAAAAAAGAGTTAAGGAACACAAGCAATACAATTTAATAAAAAAAGCCAATGGTTAATTTTCAGAGTTTATATTAATTGAAAATTAAAGCATTTGTATAGAAAGGTAATTTTTTTCCCAGTGAAAATGAACTTTTCATTTAAAAGAAATAAAAATTATTTCAAAAATGTTTTTTGAAAAATAGTTATTTCAACATTCTTCTGACATGCCTGTTATAAATGATGATGTGCTGATACTAAATATTGTCAAAGAGCAGCTGTCTTTCATCTTTAATGTTTTTGGAAGGAATCCAAACAGAATTCATTTTCCTGCCCTCAAAGATTAGCTTCTGGGTGAAAGATGATACAGGAAAAAAAATCTATGTATCGCAGATACATTGTTTCCACTAAAGAAAATGTCGATACACATAAGATTAATGCAGATTTGAAATGTGTTTCTATCTTACAGCAGATGTGGCTACATGTATTTTTCTGTGGCAGTAGATTAAATTATCTTTATTTCAAATTTAAACTTCACAATTCAGCAAAATACAGCTTCTCTAAATTACTATTTTCTAATAACTGACAGTTAAACAAAACTTTTGCCTTTGAAATGTCTGTAATGTGGTGTTACTGAAAAAGAGCTTTTTTTAATTGTAACTTCACCTCTTGCAATTTGTATAATGATGTGAGATTTAACATGTTCATGAGTCACTCATACAGAGTATTACACTTGTCAGCCTTCAAAGTATTTCAGTTTTCTATTCAGAAATAATTTCTATTTTTAGGTAGCATTTTTACTTTATGCCCTTATACACAAAGGTATTTAATTTCTGACAGAAGGTCTACTTAAAAGTAAGCAATATATGTATAAAAATGCAAATATGAAATGTAGTATAGAACACTGCATCTTAGAAGGTATGTATATAGCTCTAGCTTTTGTCATAAATCTTTTCCCAAATATGAACTTTTTAATTTATTTTTTTTCTTTTGCAGAACATTAATTCTTTTTTGCTGCAGCGCTTCCATCTTTCACTTATAAAGAAAGGCTACATGTGTAATCCTTTAGAGTGCTTTCACAATTCCAGAAAAAAGTCCTTTCTGTTCTTTAGAGAGAGCATAAAAAGTTTGTCCTTGTTATTCACACTGACATACATGTCAGCTTGTAGCCATCTCCATTTAATTTTAACAAGTTTTGCTTGTTATTTGGGGGAGAAGTGTTGGAAGAAGCCATAAGCTGAATCACTGCCATTAAAAAGAAATCTAACACACAATAGAAATCAGTTATAAAAGAAGAGCTTACTGAGGGAACGATTTTTTTTCATGAAGAAAAGGTAATACAAAGCTTTAATCTTTATAAAGGCTTTCTATGGATCTGAAAGTGCATTACATTTTGTGTTGGTTTTTGTGCTGAGACTGGCAGGTGGCTGGAAGAGGAGTCAGGAGAGGTTAACATCTGTCTTTTCGTAGCCTGCGGAATTCAGGTTTCACTTTTAACTGGTTTTAACTCTTAGAATGCTGAAAGTATCAGATTTTTCCCAGTCTTTTTGTGTGTTACAGCAGTACTTATATGAACTGTGGTGCCTATCTGAGGCAGATACCTAATGAGAATTACGCATACACATACATATAGATACATATGTATAATTTCTTCTTGCATTTAACTGCTTTTCATTGAAGTTAATTAATGACTTAAATGATTTAAAGGTTAAATCATTATTATCAGTTCCTATGGTAAAGTTTCTCTCATAACATCTGTCCAGGTCTCTGAATTTAAGTTTTGGTTTGGTTTTTTTTTTTTTTTTTAAGTACAAATGAAACTGAACTGAAGGCTCCAGACAGAGGTTTGGTCACTTTTTTCAAATTACTATAGAGGATTTCAGAAAGTCATAGAATGGTTGGGTAGGAAGGGACTATCAAGGATCATCTAGTCTAACCAAGCTGCCCTGGTGGTTTTCACTAGATCAGGTTGCTCAAAAGCCCATCCAATGTGAACCTGAGCACTTGCAGTGACAGGGGTCCGCAGTTTCTCTGGACAACCTATTCCAGACTTTCACCACCTTCCTCATAAAGCATTTCTTCCTTACATCCAATCTAAACCTACCCTCTTACAGTTAAAAAATGTTGCCTCTTCTACCCCTGTAGGTGAATAACCCACTCTTTCAGCCTTTATAGGACATGTTTGAGACCTCTGTTCATCTTAGTGGCCCGCATCTGTACCTACTAAATACAGCAGGATAATTAGCTCTTCTGATCAACAGGTTATGCTGTGTTTGATGCATCCCAGGACACAGTTTGCCCTCTTGGCTGTCAGGACGCACTGCTGACTCCTGTTGAGCCTGCTGCCAACCAGCACACCCAGATCCCTTTCTGCAGGGCTGGTCTCCAGATACTCCTCTCCCACTTCATACTTGTGCCTGGTGTTACTCCATCCTAGGTGCAGAATCTGCCATTTGGACTTGCTAAATTTCATGCCATTCATCAATGCTCCAGTCTGTCTAGATCCCTCTGCAATGCATCTTATCCCTCAAGGGAATCAACAGCATGTCACAATTTAGTATCATCCGACTCACTAATGGTGCATTGAAATTTGACCTCCGCATCATTGATAAATGATCTGCCTAAGCAGTATGTCTTATAGACATATCTGACTTGTAAAAAGCCAGTTGGAGAAGCCCAAAACACAGGCAGCAAATGTGTGATCAGCTAAGCAGTGAAGATGATCAGATGATAATCTTCAGATGATCAGATGCTTCAGCTTATGTCCTGACTGTTTTATTTACTCCTGCAGATGTAGACCAGGGAACTTGTTATTTCACAGTCTTCAAAGGATGTAGCTGGGAAAGACACTGTAAGAATGTCTTTGTAGGCCAGATATAGTGAGGTATTTGGGTGTAGATACTGAAGCAATGAAGCCTAGACCCCCATCTTAGTCATTAGAGGATATATCAGTCTTCTTGTTTAAAAATTACAAAATTACCTGTCTCTTGTCTTATTTCTTCTCAGCCTTTATCCAACAACCCTCTACCTTTCTTCCTGCTTTTGATTGTTTTCATATCCTTCTCTTTCCTGCGGCCTATGAAAATTATACAAAAAAACTTTGATCTCTATAGAGATTCTGCAAGAGAAAAGAATTATAGATGGGTCTTAACAATCAGTCACTTTCTACCTTCATCTCAGACAAGGTGAAAACACATTACAGCATGCTACAGCTAATAAGTCTCTCAAAATCCTGGCAATGAGTGGCACAGATGAGAAGATGGAATTTCACTGTTTCACAGAATGTTAATTCATGGGAACTCCATGGAGGCTTTTGGGGAATGTATAGAAAATGAAAAGCTTATTTCTCATCAGTAGCAGTGGGAATTGAAGTTCCAATAGTTATGAATTCTCCCATCCTTCAGATACAGAGAACTTTCTCCTCATCAGCACACAAACTAAAAAAAAAAAAAATTTGCTTCACCTTCCCAGAAACTACAACTTATGCATAAAGAAAGCATTGGGCTTTTATGGCTGTCCAGTAAATTCAATATAATATTTCTTAACACTTTTTCACATTTTACTCCAATGAGATAACAACTATGAACACTCTTACTTTATTTATGAAACATAAAACATTTCTTCTGTTCACAAGTGGAAGTGCTAATGAAAACATCCAAACTAGGGATGTGAGACTCTCTGGAGCTGTTTACACAGAAAAAGAGTTATGGATATTGCATCTATCTGCTTTACATCTCTCTGCAATACAGAAGCATTCACAATCTGTGTACTCACAGAACTCAATAAAGGAGAGGGGGATGGAGAGGGGAAGCCAACCTGCAGTTTCAAATGCTACTAGCAAGTGTATTTAGCATGAGAACCCTGGACTAAGCTTTTAGCAACTGCTGTCAATATTATTAACTATGACTAGGTTTGTAGAAAAACCCTTGTTGAGTTATGAACAGAGAAAAATAAGAAGAAGGACTTGGGAGATACAAGGAGAAGGACTTGAGGATACTGATGGATGAAAGACTGCATGTGAGCCAGAAGTGTATTCTTGTACTCCAGAAGGCCTAGCATACACTAGGCTGCGTCCAAGGAAGACTGCCTTGCAAGTCAAGGGAGGTCAAGGATTCTGCCCATCTGCTGGGCTCTTGGTGAGGCCCCGCCTGGAGTACTGCATCCAGCTCTGGAGTCCTCAGTACAGGAAATATGGAAGATGGTCCAGAGGAGGGGCACAAAAATGATCAGAGGGATGAAGCACCTCCCCTGTGAGGGAAGGCTGAGAGAGTTTGGCTTGCTCAGCCTGGAGAAGAGACACTCTGGTGAGACCTTGTTGAGGCCTTTCAGTACTTAAATAGGGCATATAAGAAAAATTCTGAGAGACTTTTAAGCAGGGCCTGTTGTGATAGGATGAAGGGTAATGGTTTTAAACTAAAAGAGGGGAGATTCAGACTGGATATGAAAACTTTTTTACAATAAGGGTAGTAAAACACTAGAACAGGTTGCCCAGAAAGGTCGTAGATGCTCTATCCCTGGAGACATTCAAAGCCGTGCTGGACGTGGTTCTGGCAACCTGATCCAGTTGAAGATGCCCCTGCTCATTGCAGGGGGTTTGGACTAGATGACCAAAATTATTCTGTGATTCTATGATTTTACTACCTTATTCATGCATTCATTTGAAGAAGATCAACAGAGCTATTTCTATTTCAAAGGGCTCAACAAATTTAGGGTTTTAACCCTGATTTTGTTCCATACGTGACAGGAAAAAATAATTTTATTTTTTTAAGCAAGTGTATAAAAATAATATCACTGAGTTGATTTGGAAGCAGTTACAATCAGCTGCCTTTATTGTCTCATCTTTGCTTTTCATCAGTTCACTGTAAAATCTCAGGATTATTGATTGAGTTATGTTGAATATATGAAAAAAAAAAAAAAAAAAGCCAGTCTCAGTACTGATAGAGTAGTAAACAATATGTCCAATTTGGTTATCATTTTAAGTCTTGACCTGAGTGTATAATTTACAGTAATTTTACAACACATTGTTCCTTCTGTTTCCAGTGCTGACAGCCAGTCAGAGAATTTGTCCTCTCATTTCTGCTTCTTAAACAGAATAGATTAATCTTTTTGAAAAATTGGCATTATTCCATACCCTGTGATTTTAGCATGAATTCACTGTTGGGTATCCTGTTTTATCTTCAGACCCACTGATCTGTGCATCTCATCTCCTCCTTACACCTTGAGTCATCACACACTGGAGGTGGCTACTGAAATTTCTTTGAGACTCTCTATCATAACAATGACATTCTTACTTGCCATTTACTTGAAAACCACTGAAAAATTTGATGCCTGAATGCTACTTTAAATGTGAAATCTTAGACTGCTGATATAATTAACTTTCTGTAAGCCTCTTCAAATAGGTGTGTTTTTCTGGAAATATGTATTTTAAAGACAGTCCCAAATCTTAAGGGATGATCCTTCCATGACAGCCAAAACTAGATAGTTGTCATTCTACATTCTTACAATTTACAGTCTTTTGTAAAATGCAGGACACCATTTTTTAGAAGTGCAACATTACTAGAAATATTGTTGTATTACTATCTGGAAGACCCACAAATCATATCACTGAATCATAGAATCATAGAACCATAGAATCATAGAATGGCTAAGGTTGGAAAGGACTTTAAGATCATCAAGTTACACACACACACACCTCCACCATGGACAGGGACACAGTCTGACCTACAACATAAGCTACCAGAATTGTTGTTTCATGTTATTTTAATGTGAAGTTTATCATAAGCTTACTGAAAGTACTACTGTATTTTGTTTACATGTCAAGGTTGGGGTTGGATGGGGAGTGTGGGGGTGGCTCCTTTGGGAAAAGACCCGGGGCTGTCCCATCCTGAACACAGCCAGTTCCAGCCAGATCTGTTCCGCTGAATTCAGTGGACCCACTGCAGGGCATGGCTGAGACTCTCAGCAAAGATGATGGGGAAAACAAAGAACTCTGATCTTTAGAGACACCACACTGGAACAGATTTTTCTCCTGAAGAAACTGCATCCCATGGGGAGAGCCCACAGACAGCAGGAGAGCAGCAGAAACTGCTACATACCAACCATACCACTTTCTATCCCTCCCAGTGCTGCACAGGGTGGAGAGCGGATTTGGCAGTGACGGAATGAAGCTGAGCTTGGAAAAAGGGAGAGAAGAGGTGGATTTTTAATGTTTGTTTCTCACTATCCAAATTTATCTTAACTGGCAATATTAAACTAACTCTACCAAGTTGAGATGGTTAAGAGATCTCTATGCCTTTATCTTGACCTATGAGATTTCTCATCCTATTTTCTCCTCTCATCCTATTTTTCCTCTCATCCTATTTTCTCAGAGAAGAAAATGGCTGGGTAAGGAGTTCAGCTTTTAGCCACGGTTAAGCCTCCAAAACTGCTTTTTGGTAATTGTGTAAGTATATAAATCAATTACTACTGACATTAAAGAACGGAGCCTTGATACGTGATTTATCTCCATTGGCTAATTCCAGATATATACAAAGTAAAACTCTACATCTAAATAAGTAATCTTAGGTCTCCTTCAAAATCCATAAAGGGAAATGGGCATATTAGGGTGTGCTTTCTCTGATCCATTATAGTAATCTACTTTATAAGATAAATCCCACTATCCTTTCAAATGGTTAGAAGAAAAGTTTGTAAGCTCTAATTCTGATGATAGAGATAGCACTGAACCCTACGTCCCTCAGAATTTGTTTCCTTTTCATATGATTTCTTACTCAGGCTGGTTTGCCGTAAGGTAATTTTAAGAAACATGAAATAATTTTGAACTTTCACAAAGTTCTGCAAATTGAAACTCCAGCAGAAGACTGTACATCTGGTTTATTAATATGTGGATTTTTTCTACATTGAGATGCCATAAAAGGCTGATAGATGAAGTATGTCTGAAGCTGAAAATGCAGACATTCTCCTTTTGTGGAGGAAGGTTTTGTAAGAATTACTGGTGCCTTATGTAGGCTATGTATCAAAGCAGGTCTCAAATAAAAGGAGTCTAGTGTTTAGACACTTTAGAAAACATATAATGTGACAGTTTTTCTGATAGCAGTGCTGACCTATGCAGACCCGGCTCATTGCATTGTCCCATTAGTTGTACCTATAGTTACAGGGGTTTTATAGAGAAAAATAATCCACAGACTGAAAGAGTTATTTTTAATTTCAAGGAACTTTAAGATACAGCTCCACAGTTGACTAAACCCTTATGGCAGAGGAGGTTGTGTTAGGGTAGAACAACTATCAAGCAGGAGGTGATGCATTATAACATCTCCCCAGAGAAATGAGGGAGAAGCAGTCCCACCAGACACTTCTGTCCAGGCAGGACTGTGCGTCTGTAGACTCACAAACACCATGAGAGGCCATACTGTGGCTGAAGACACACTTGGAATCAAATTCACTATATGTCTGTCATTCTGTAGTTCCTTGAAAAGGCTCTGTCATGGTTGCTGAGGCAGAGCTGTAATCAGACATGATGTCATATAGGACAAAAACCTACTCCTCACAGGTGTTTCTCTGAACTGCCTTCCCCAAAACCTCTTTTGCCAATCAAATAAATTATTCCTCCTCTGCTTTGACAGCAGCATTATCATCAAGTAATATTGGAGAGGTTTTTTTAAGGTGATGGAATTTCACTCCTAAACATAAATGATGATGATATTATGGCTGCATTTTCTTTATGGCAGCTGGTACTCTACTATCTAAAATGCTGGGCCTTGGGAAATTCTTCAATCACTCTTTTTCAGAAGTAAAACTGTGCTTCTGATCTCTCTTTTAGATTACAATTTTTTTCAGGAGCATAACATAATACCAGCATTTGCAACCAACCAGTTTTCAAAACACAGTATTAGTAACCACATTATTAAACACAGTGCTCTCAACTGAATATAAAAAATACACTGAACTGAACAAAATTATAAAATATGTCAATCTTCCTTTCTTCTTCAAAAATCTACTTTTGTCTCAGAAATAATTTAAGACTGTATTATCAAAGAATATTCTCCTACAGCACATGGAATTAATTTTATTATTGATCATTTTCACGTTAAATTGCTATGAATGTAACAATTGAAAGTATCAGCTCTCCTGTCTTCACATGTGCCTTTAAAATTCTTAAATTCAGCCCAAAATCAGAGACTGGAATCAGCACTTGAGTTACATCATTCTCTGTTCAGGAAGTTTTCCAACTCTTGTAACTTTTCAGGGAATTTGAAGAAAACTTCTTTTCCTCTAGCTTCATTCAACTCAGTGTCCCAAAGCATTACAGATGACATTGTCACACTTGAAGCCTTGTACTACAGTTGTATGAACAAACACGGATATGCTGACTGCTCAGCAATCACTTCATGTCACAGTTCTTGTCACGATTTCCTAATAGACATTGCTGATCTTGAATTATAACTCGTAAAATACTCACATGACTAAGAGACTCCCATACTATTCCCATGCCAATTCCAAATTCTGGGAGCAACTAGATGAGAAAAAGAATGGCTTTTTTTTTCTCTTTTGTTTATTACTAGAATTACTTAAGCTAATAAATCTATTTTTATATGTCACTTAAAACATAAACCAGGATGAAAACACAATGTTTATAAGCTTCTAATGTAGTTGTGACCAGCACCGTGGTTTCCCATTAAACTGTCATGGGTTGATCAGTAGCAGTCATTTTTTCTCCTTCTCAGCAACTGGTGCAGCACTGTGGTTTTGACTTTCGGCCTGGGAACAGCACTGATAACAGCAATGTTTTTAGTTATGGCTTAGTGATGTTTGGTCTGGCCAAGGACTTTCTGAGCCTCATGCTCTGCCAGGGAGGAGTGGAAGCCGCAGGATGCAGAGACAGGACACCTGACCCAAACTGACCAAAGAGGTATTCCATACCACAGCACATCATGCCCAGGATGCAAACGGAGGGCAGAGACCTGGAAGGGTGGTGGGGGTGCATGGCTTGGTCGGGCTGGGTATACATGGTGAGCTGTTGTATTCTTTTC
>JAOEHY010003971.1:19426-53395 GCA_025447955.1 Psilopsiagon aurifrons | reverse complement strand
CGGGGGGGGGGGGGGGGGGGGGGGGGGTGTCTCTTCCTCGCACCAATTACGGCCGTGACGGGGACAGTGGTGAAGCCGCTTCTTCCTCCTCTCCTGCCTGAGGCCGGAGTTGGACGTGCGGTGGCTCCGCCAGGGCTCCTCGACGGGGGAGCGTGGGTACTCCCTGTGCCGGAGCTCTCGCGCCCACCCCTTGACTGGCTCAGCTAGATCCCGTCTCGAATCTGGGGGCTGGCGAGCTCGACGGGACAGCCCTCTCTGCCCCTGTCCCGAGTGTGGCGACCTGCCCTGCAGCGGTGGGGCTCAGAGCGGGATCTTTAAATTCCCTCCGAACCGACGGGGACCGGGACGCTGCCCCGCTCGTCCCGCCTAACCTGTCACTTGTCCTAGCCCCAGTGGAGGATTTCCACGCTAGCCCTGCCCAAGCCCGGACCGCTGGGCAGCCGGTGCCTTCCCCGACTGGCAGCAGACTGCCCTTGCCTCCCTCAGCTCCTTTCCCGCTGAGAGCTTGAGCTTCCACGAGCTAAATCACATCTGTCCCCTTTGACATGTGCCGCGGGTAGGCGGTAATTAAGATGAAACGGGATATGTGGGGAGTGAGGGAGTTTGTGCGAGGGCGGCAGGAGGGAGGGGAGCGGGATCAGAGCTGCCGCTGCCCCGGGGGGAGCGCAGGGTACAGCCCGGCCCCGCCAACCCAGAAAGCGTAAATCCCTCCTGGTGATGGCACACAGAGATAAGGAAGACCTCAGGGATCTGTCTGAAGCCCATAAAGGAAAACCACTATTTCCTAGAGAAAAACCCCCTCACTATCAAAGCCTGGAGGAGGCATCCTTCAGCAGTGATCCGGGGCGTGATCCACAACAGCTGTACCAAACCCACCCCAACTCTCCCAGACCAGTAATCCAGCTCTGCAGAGGGGACAGGCACCGGCTTTGCAGTGTCGCTGCCAATAGACAGTAATGGGTTTGAGTGCAGGGGACGCCTCTTGCATTCAGACACTCAGGGAAAGTCATTAAGGGAACTGAGAGTAGAATCTGAGCAAGCCAGAGAGAGAGCCCTGCATGTATAGCGCTACATCTCCCAAGCCATTTGTGCCTCCATCAGCATTGTGGAACCTTTGTCTGGACATAAACACTTTAGCACGAGTTGCACCAGCCTCACCTGTGATGCTTTTCTTGTTCTTGAGACCCCATCTTTGATGGCCTGAAAATCTCCTTCCTTTTAATTTGGCTTGGATAGTCATAATGTCCTTGTCTGGAGGGCTATGTTGACCTCTTAAATGACAAGTTGCTTTCATGATTGTATACCTGGCTCCAAAATGCAGACAACTTGCTCTGGTTTATACCCTGGAGAACTCAGCAAGGGCTTTGTCCTGCAATAGACAGCTTTGTGACTGGTTTCAATAAGTCAAGAGCTCCTGTGTTAGTAAGGATTAAAGAGATTTAAACTTTTTTATGTACATATAGGATTAAGCGAACCTCTAGTTCAGTGTCAGATCTTTTTTGTTTTTTAAAGAGTTAAATCTCAATCAGACATCTCAGGATTTATTGTCAAGCTTGTCTCAAGCAATTCCCATATTGTTGGTTTATACTGTTTCAAATAACAGTCTGGTTTAACTCATGGTTGCACTGCGATCTTGATGTGAGGTAGTGAGAGCTGTGAAATTGCACTCTGCAGGTAAGCAGATGTTCAAATATATGTCAGAAAATTACACTTGATGGTGGAGTAACAACATATCTCATTTTTTTTCTCTTTCTAGGTATTCTTGAAATAACTGCTGTTGATGTTGGAATCGTTGCCATCAAGGGCTTGTTCTCTGGCAGATATCTGGCCATGAACAAAAGGGGCAGACTTTATGCATCAGTAAGTTGTACTTCAGATTGATGTCTGCCTGTCACTTGCTATGGGAAGAAGGGACCTAGTGGAGAGCGCTGATTTGTTATAAATGAACATTTAGAGAGAAAAGAGTAATGTTACAACAGATTTCTGTCTGGAATTGCTGCAGATAACAAATTGGCATATTTTTTCAAGTGGAAAGAAGCTGTGTTCTTATTTTCTTTTTTCCTGTATTTGTTGTGAATCTTGGGCATTAGCAGAGGACATACATGTTGGATCACAAATATCCATAAGTAAATGAGCATCTCTTACATGAAAGCAGCCTACTGACAGGAGTTTCTTTGCACAGAGCATTTGCCTGGGCAGTGAAAGAATTTACAGGTACTAAAAGGCAGGGCAGGGAAGGAAAAGAAGTACGAGAAGGTGCAAGAAGATAAAGGTGAAAATAAGCACCTTATTTTACTTCTTTGACCTAATTTTTTATCCTGGTCTTTGAGGTAAAATCTAAGCTTTCCTGATATTAGTGGAAGCCTTGCCTTTTCAGCCCAGCCAATATTTCATCTCAGTGAACAGGACACTTCAGCTTAGAATTTCTTGCATTCAGGTGCATACGAAGGCGTATTTGTCAGTGTGTATACTACACACATTATCTACCTCCCTAATTTCTTCAATTGTCTTTGATTGCACCTCTAGCAATCTTGTGATCTCCTACTCTCTAACAGCCATACTGTGCAGTTTCTCCAGGAATCCCGTGGTATGGAAACAGATTTGAGGACGTTAAATATAGCTATGTGGAATTTGCTTCCTCCAACTAGTCATTAGAAAAGATTCTGTCAACTTGAACAGCATAATATATCCTCAAGTAATGTCAGTTTTTTTCCATGTGAATGCCACCTTGGTAACACAGTCAACTCAGTTTCCTCATTTAATGTGTTCATTCCTCATTTAATGTATTTTACTCCACCTTTTTAAGAATGATCAGATAGTGTTTATGACCCAGCTTCTGTAGTGTGTCTCATGTGGCGCACACTGATTAAAGCAGTTCACAAACAATTCTGGCAAAGGAAAATGCAACTGAAGTGGCATGAGAACATACTAGCTCTGCTGTGCCAGAGCTAAGGCTGGCCACTTCTATGCTTCCAATTAGTATTCTGATTAAAGTGGGCATCTTTTTTGATGGAGGTTGCTCTATTAGCTCAGAGCCAGTGTTTCCCCAAATAAATGAATGGGAAGGATGAATTTTCAAGTTCTTTCTCATCTTTCTTTCTTCTTGTTTTTCCTCCAAAATGAATTAAACTCAATTAAAACAAGAATAAAAAATCTGAATAAAAAACTGCTCACTTAGAGCAGTATAGCCCAGAGAATCCTAGAATAGGATAGCCCAGAGAACCCTCTTCTCCTGGACTTCCCTTTCTAGTGCGAGGAGCATCAGGCCATCCTGAAGTTTGTTCAGCTGTTACGTGCCAAAGAATATCAGCCACAAAATATTTCTGAACTAAAGAAATGATTTTTTGCTGTTCCAGCTCAAGTCAGAGAGAGGCTGTTTCTGATTTGTGTTTCAGAGCTGGAGGGATAATCCAGGAAAACCTATTTCTCTCCAACTTCTTTTTTTTTTTTTTTCCCCCAGAAAAAACAGTATTGGAATAACTCTGCTATTCCTTGGCTCACCAATTTTCCCATGTCAATAAAATGAATTTGTTGAACCTGCAGAATTCCTTTGTATCCATAGCAGATTTGTGATAATCCTCTACGTTTATCCTCTGTGGTAAACCCCTGACAACCAGAACTGAGGCAGACAGCAGAACAAATCTACCTACATCTGGTAGTTGCGTGTGCACCAGCACCACAGCATCTGAAACCCTTGTCCTTGCAAGGAAGGGCACTTCCGTTTTACAGCTATGAAGCTGAGACATGTGGAGTCTTTCAAAACCTTGTTAAATGCCTATCAGCGTTCTGGAGACTGAATAGCATTAAAGACATGCTGTTAGTGGAGCCTATGGCTTTTCAAGTCCCAGCTTGGCTACCTGTGCCCTTCCCATGTCCTCCACAGAGGAGATGTGAAATAAAAAAAACCTCAGTGATAGCAGCTCCCCTCTGCCTCAGAACCTTAAAAGTTAGATACTGAAATCCTCATCATGCAGGTACAGTAAAGATGATTTTAGTTAAGAAAACATGCAGTGTGGGAGGTTCTTTACTTGCTCTGCTCCTACTGCTCTCAGGGAGGAGGAAGGAGTCCTCATGCCAGGGTTTTGCACAGTTTTCTCTCAGTTTCTCTCATGTAAAATGTGAGCACCCAGGATGGGTGCATATTCTCTCTCAGGGTTTGTGGTAAAGGAATAGACTAGCATTTTGGAGGAACACATTGGTGGGCAGGGTGTGCTTTCATTTTGTCATGCTTAAGCAAACAAAAAAGCCCATAAAAACATTTTTTTACTGCTCAAATATCCATAACAAACCGGATGTAATAGACTACAGTTGTATCTAGCTATTAATATACCAATTGAAGAGACAGATTTTACGTTAAACTGTAGGATTTTGCCTTTTTAATAGATGGCTAAGTTTGATAGGCAGCTCTTCAATGATCCCTCAGATTCACAGGCATATTTATATCAGTAAGTACAAAACCATCACATTTACAGCCAAACAATCAATCAGCAGAGTATTGATTCCTGTTGACACAACATTTTTTGTTTTCACATTGGTTTTTTGGTCTCTTTCTGCCTGTGATCCACAGAGTACCCTCACAGTGTTGACAGAGGGCGCCTTGCTGAAAATCAGGCTCAGTGCCTCCCTTCTGCTTACGTTTTCTAGCACAAAAAGTCTCAGTTTTTCTTATCATACATATTGCTCTCCTTATCCTAAAACTGAGTCTTACTTAAGACTTTAGTCTAGTCTTCTGGAGGTAGAAGAGATCTATTACTCACATGGTCTTTCTTAAACTTTGTAATGATTTCTTTACAGGAAAATTATAATGCAGAGTGTGAGTTTGTGGAGAGGATCCACGAGCTGGGTTACAACACTTATGCGTCCCGTCTCTACCAAACTGTACCTAACAGAGCAGGGAATAAGCACAAAGCCAGTGCAGAGAGACTCTGGTATGTCTCAATCAATGGGAAAGGACGACCCAGAAGGGGCTTTAAAACTCGCAGAACACAGAAATCCTCTCTCTTTCTGCCCAGAGTATTGGATAACAGAGACCATGATATGGTCCGACTGTTCCACACAAACGCGAAGTATCGAGAGAGCCTCCTGAAGCTCCCAAACAGGAACCAGAGAAGAAGGAGAGGGTGCTGATGGAGGTGGAGGAATCCTCTATGGGGGCTGGAAGTGACTGAGAGTCTTCAAAACACTACTAAAAACCTAACAGCTAAGATTTTATGACAGGCATTAACAGAGACAGTTTTTATGCACTGTATAATATAATTGACTGTCACATCACTTACTTTTAGCGATTGTAGAATTATTATCTGTGGTAAAAGAGATGAGATAAACTGACACATTCAAATGTATATTAGTTGGATGTAATAATTTTGTCAATGACTTTTACATTTTCTTTCGTAAAAAAAAAAAAAAAATAATCCAACAAAACTATTTTCATTACTAGTATTTTCATTCTAATTTTCTAGAGGGTATTATCTTAGTGACCCTGTCCTCCCAAAGCATATGGATGTTTTACACTTACCAATTTTGTGTCCACAGAGAAGATATATCCCTTTCATGGATTTTTTGGCAATTCCTCACAAAAGGCTACATTCATATTTCTATGGAATACAGGAGTTAGAAAGCCACTTTATTTTTTAACATACATATATTTAGGTTATGATCAGCCAATATCATAGAATCACAGACTGGTTTGTGTTGGAAGAGATTACCTTAAAGCTCATCCAATTCCAATCCCATGCAATAGGCAGGGAGATCTTCCACTAGACCACATTGCTCCAGGCCCCATCTAACCTGGCCTTGAACACTGACAGGGATGGAGCAGCCACAGCTTCTCTGTGCAACCTGTGCCAGTGCCTCAGCACCTTCACAGGGAAGAACTTCTTCCTAAGATCTCATCTCAATATTCCCTCTGTAAAGTTAAAGCCATTCCTCACTTTGTCCCATCCCTACAGGCCCGTGTCAGAAGTCCTCCTCCAGCTTTCTTGTAGCACCCCTTTAGCATCTGGAAGGTGTAGGTATCAGTTACACTGTCCAAGAAAAGTAAAGTTGTAAGCTACTTCGAGCATTTCAATAGAGCTACACATTACTAACTAAACAAATTCTTGAATTTGTTTAGTTCAAGAATTCTTGAATTAATTCTTGAATTTGTTTAATTCAGATTCTTGAATTTGTTTAATTAAAAACAAAGGACACCTTACCTTGTCATTCAATAAATGAATGTTGGTAGAGTGGCATTTGCATTGGCCAAGTTTTAGCAATATATACCTCTTAACTGTCTGATGAATCTTCTCCTCAAATAGGACCCCAATAAGATGTGGAAGCTGAATTTGTGCTGTGGACTGAACTTGTGATATAAGAAAATTCCACATTGGGGATGAGACTTATTTTATTATCAGGTACTTTTGCTTAGCTAAGTTTTCCACAGGAAGTCCCAGTTCTAGGTTAAATGTTTCAGCTATTTGGGGGTCAAAATAACAGTCCCATTGGGCATACAGAAACTGTAGTGATACTGATTTAAGGTGGCTGCTCTATTCTGATTTTCCTTTCTTTCAAATGCTTGTTATTTTCACTAGACCTAAACTGAAACCTACAAATCCAGATAGGGGTTAATGATCTTGCATTTTGGTTCAATCCATATAAAATTATGTTTCTATACATTTTTCTACTCCAGTTCTGGAAGCTGACTTTTACAAAGTTGAAGGTATTCCACATCACAAGTCTAATTTTGAGCAAGAGGTTAAGCTTTAAAAATGTCTCTTGACATCAATTGAAATGATAGAGTACCACAAGGATTTAGATGTACTTGAGAAGCCCAAATAATGGTCATTTCAATGAGATTTGGCCTTGCGCTCTTCACTTCCTAGAATTAGACCTTGATCCAGTGCAGGTAGAGAAAAGAGAGGCTGCACTGAAATAAAAATTCTATCTGAATTTAACTAAAGGTCTGTAAGTTAAATACAGTACTATGAAGAGTCAGGTAGGAGCAAATCCCATTCCTGGTCATATTGACACAAAAGTCTTCCTGTGAGCTACCTACTGAATAACAGTATGATCCTTTAAAACTAGGTAGTGTAAATCTTCCATCACCAAGGAAGGAATTCTGTGAGAGAGAGACATAAAATGAGTCTGTAGAATGAGTTTATTAAGTCTAGTAGCTACAGGTTTAGCACTGCTTATATCCTTACAAAGCTAAAACCAGAAAGATATCATTATACCAAAAAGTAAGCACCTTTGTATGGTTCTTGTAATACTCTAACAAAGAAGGAAACTCTGTTTGAATAAGAAAGTCAAAAGTCTTTGACCTCTGCTTTTCTTTATACCTAAATAATGTCAAAAGACACTTAAATGATGTACATTAAGCAATGCAATAAAATGCACACAGACTAGACCTAAGTTTAAAAAAGGGTACTTAAAGGCATAAACCACATTCCCAAGTTGTCTTGTTTTTGTAAAATAACCAAAAATAGCAGCGGGATAGATCTCCCCACAGCTAATCAGGCAGTATCATGTCAGGAGCCACCGAAATGGCTGTTCAAAGAAGAAACAGAAGAGACTGAAAAGAAACCAGAAAAATTCAAGTTTTCAGCTTTGTTGACTCACCTGTGAATCATACAAGGTCCAGACTACTGCAGAATTCAAGCTACCTTTTGGAAAATTGATTGTATCATTGAAGAAAGCGAAGTTTTGCATCCTGGGCATCAGGGGTGTTTTGGGGATGTGTTTGTTGACAGTACCAGCTACCCTATCTCAACTCTGGATTTCCCTTCTGGCTACTGAGGGGGCTGAACTCTTTGACTGGGTGGGAAAGGCTTCGTGGCTTCTCAAGCTTCAAGAACAAAATGAAAGGGAAAGAAAACGCCGTTAAGCCCCACTAGCAGGGGAAAATCACCTCCAGCTAAAGAGAGCTGTTTTCCCCCATGTCTGACTTCTGGGCCATTTTTATTTTGGCCACTTTCAGATCTACTTTACCTCAACTTGTAAGAAAACCAAGACCCATTATGAGCTTTCTCTCCCCTAAAACCTGTTGTAAAGCTAATGACTGATGTCTGTATCAGGTACTTTGGATACACTCCTGCTTGTCTAAAGAAAGTGAACAAACTCCTGTTTCCCATGGCACAAGGATGGTATCTTCATGCCAGCTCCAAGCCCATTTCATATCAAACAAACATTTAGTCTTCACTCTAAGCTTCTCTCAAGGGCAAGTGTTTGTGCTGACTGTATCCCTGTTCTTTCTCTGATTTTATATGATTTTCCTCTTATTCTTTCCATAGAATCATAGAATCACAGACTGGTTTGGGTTAGAAGGGACCTTCTGAGCTCATCAAGCCAAACCCCCCAGCAATGAGCAAGGACATCTTTAACTAGATCACATTGTTCAGAACCACACCCAGCCTGGCCTTAAACATCTTCAGGGATGGTACTTTTCTCCTTCCCCTCTTCTTTTGTGGTCAGTCAATCTACCTGCCATAATGCAATAGAAGGTAATTGTTGTAGGTGATACAGGAATATAATCCATTACAAAACACTTCCTTACTCCTGTCTCTATTTTGAGCTGTATTGCATATTTGTTGTAGGAGCATTGTTTTAACCACACTTTCCCATAGGAAGCTGTGATGAAATTTAGCCTAACACATGAACTAAACCCTTATTTCAGTTTCAGTTTTCATCCCAACAGAGTCTAAAGTGCTTACATTGAAAGAAAGGATGAGGGAGACAAAAGAAAAGAGCATTAACTGATTAGATGTGATGGCATTTTAACTACAGTAGGTAAGTGATGATTTTCACATCAACCTAAAATAATTTTACTGACATTCTTGGCATTTTTCTTTGCTCAGCCCCACTGCAGAAATTCAAAGGGGATGGTTTGGGGATTTGTCTTTTTTTTTTTTTCTTTATCTTTTAAGAAATATAAATATTCTTGTTGAAATACTTTTCATTACAGACATTTGTTACTTCATATTCTTTTAGCACCCTTGAATTCCCCATTTCCCAGTTACTGACAGGCTGAAATCCTACTCATGATAATTATCTTAGTTGTATCCTTTATTACATTTTTTTTTTATTTGGACCAGAAGCTTGCAGGATAGCTTACCAGAGGCAGTAGATTTGAGTTACTGTTACTTTCTCCTTGGATTATAAAATCAAGCTATGTCTTCTTTTTTAGAAGTTTTTTTAGTGACTTTATACTTTTCCATTATCATACTGGGTAGTTTTCATTCCTTTGCTTCCCAGCAGAAGAAATTCAGCTTGATTCATGACTTCTTGATTTACTCCTGAAACAGAGGGGGTTTTAGTTCATTCAGTCCTTGCTTTAGCCCGTCATAGCTCTTATATTCCAAGCTGTTCTAAAATTCATGTAAAATCTTCTGGTCTTTGGTGATCATGTTAGCATTTGGTGGATATCTGTTCATAAAAATCAAGAGTTGTGCATGAAACATAAATATCAAATAGTTAAGTTACAAAATGTGATGTTTCCCAATTTACTCACGTTTTTCTCCACTTTCTCAGCATGGATTTTCCCTCTTTTTGGGGGTCATTACTCTGCTGTCCTGAGATTCTACTTTAGTAATTTTGTGGTATTTCTGACTTTTTGTTTCACTAATTGCTATAGGTCTGACACTTGTTTCCACAAGCTCTGCTACCATAACCCCTTGCTTCAGCATGAGTAGTAGTGCACTGTGTTTGTATTTGGAAACTGCTTCACACTTACACCTGCAGCATTTAGAAGAGAGACTGGTGACATTTCTTGAGGTAATTTATTTAATTGCAGAGAATGTATAAAATCTCTTTTCCTCAGTCACCACAAGCATGAAATAGTGCTAGAGGGTATTTTTTTGTTCATACTTTTTAATAGCAATACCCAGCCCCAAATCCTCTCTCTTTCAAGTCCTTTTGTGAACTCTTCGATTTTCTGCTTTACTTCCTGATGCTTCCTCTGTCTTCTCTGCTTTCCCTTGCAGATGTACAATCTTTTGCAAAACAATAGGTAAAGAAATCCTTTCGACCACAGGTTCCTTTGCTTTGGGTGGTTGCATGGACATGGTTTGGGAATGGGCTGGTATTAGTTCAACTATTCAGCTGACAAGGCTCAACTGTTTCTTATAATTGTCTGAGTCTGGGATGTGGTTACTCCCTCAGCTTTCAGATGATTTAGTCCCATCCAGAATAGCTCAGGCTGAAAATAATCTAGACAACAAAGCTGATATTCCTTATCAAATACTTGGTTCACAGACTCATTAGTAAATAAGAGCTTGGAGGAGCAAACGAGTAAATATGTTTAAAGTTGTAGCCAGGCAGGGCACCGTGAGACATCACAAAGCAATGAAATTGTAAAGTCTCTTTGAATTTCAGCACTCTGCCACTGCTGTGTGCTGATGTTCAGAATCTCCCTCTCTGACCTAAACAGTAACCTCGTCAAATAAAGCTGTTAATGATGATAGTGAAAACTTTGAATCCTGGTGCTTATTTGTATTTGATAAAAAGCACAAATTTATTCTTATTTATATGTACATGTATTGCAACATCACATAGAATTGTCCTCGGAAAAATGAACAATCAGCTGCATTAAAAATGAGTAATTCCTTTTTGGCCTCAAAAACTGAGGGAAAGTACTAAAAAAGAGTGGTTTACAGCATACCTTTCCAAAAATGCAGCAAGACAAATTAAGCCAAATCTTTCTAATTTTAGTCACGATGAAATTACTGAATGCCATATACATAAAGCAAATACAATTCCATCTTTGCCCAAAGCAAACAAGATTCTACAAATTTTTCTACTGGAATTGAATGTTTCAGTTTTAATTACCAGGAATGTGCTGAAGGCCTTGTAAAAAGAGGCATTCAATTAGGTTTATGTGTTGTTTATGTGCAGAATTGTTTTCTAAGAACCAAACATTTGCAAGGTGATCAGGATTGACACCCTGCCAAAACACCCTGATAGGAGCTGCTGTGATCTGTCTTATCAAAACAATAATCTGTGTACAGAAGGACCTTCCTGACAGCTCTTCTTCTCTCCTTTTAGAATGCAAACTATTTTTGTTGGTGATAAACATAGCATCTTTGTATCTTTGCCAGTAAAATACACCAACAAAGAAGCAAACAAGTGAAAGCAACATCTGGTGGGACAAAATACATTAACTTCCACTAATTCAGACACATCTTGTTAGAATATTCTTTATTATATCAATCAGTTGCTTAATGTAAGCTACATCTGATATGATTTACAAATGACCTTTTGACTTTACAAAAAAGATACTGATGTTGGAGTTTGGGCTTCGAGCTTTGGACACAGGGGAGGGATGCTAACATGTCACAAAACAGACACTGCAAAGACTGCCTGCTGATGAACCAGGTCCTGACAGGTATAACTGCATCTTCTAGAGCTTAGAAGTAGATGTGAGGTGTATTTGGTTGCTTCTGGTCTCCTCAGCATGCCATCACAACTCTACAAGTCTTCGGGAACTGAAGAATTACTTTATTTTCTTTGTTCTGGTGATGGCATTTTGAAAGATGATCATGGATAGCTGTTTCTATGGCCTTTTTTTCCAAACACTGAGTTCCTTGGTTTGTCCACAAGCGTGGAGAGGAGCAATGTGAGGGATGTTCCCTCCTTTGTGGTTGTTTTTCATGTTCTTCACTTGCTGGTGTATCAGCCAAGAATGTGCCTGTAATGGGAAATGAGTATTCTCACCTACCTCTGTGTTGTGAGCACAACCCTGAGAGACAAAATGATCTAGGGGAGGAAACATTTCCAGCTGCAAATGTTGCTTTACAAATATTGGGGACATTAAAATGAGAGCAAAAAGAAATGACCAGCTTCTAAAAAACATCTGAAAATATTGCACTAATAAAAGCAGACACATAAGTAGCTAGGTGTGAAATAATTTATTTAAATCTTACATATTTCTCTGCAATTTGAAGCCAACCTTCATTCTTGCTACTATATTCAGGGGATCTATTGGGCAGAATATGTAACAAAGAATTCACTTTGTTGGAGTGATATGAACCAATTTGTACCATAAAGCTCAGCACTTTGTCTCCAGTGCAGTCCAGTTCCCACCACAGGTGGTGGAACTTATTCTGTTACTGTCAGTGGACTTAAATAATTTTCCACCTGATGTTATAGCATCTTGAATTTTAAACAAGATTTTGGAGTACTTTGAGCCTTTCATACATGAGTGCAGTAAGCAGGTCAGGGGGACATTTGAATAGAAGTTATATTTTGTAAGAAAGTGTCTTGCTTTTTGCATGTACAGTTTCTCACATGAGAAGGAAATGATGTTGGGAAGGTTTATTTCAGTGTCATGTATTAACAGAGAGAGAAAGAGGGGCTATGTCTAAAACTGTAGGGAAATTTAGGAAACTTGCAATCTTCTGAGAACTAAACAACATAATAAAACTGAGTAGCTTGGATAAGGCAGTAGTTCTTTAGTTTATCTACCTGCTTTCTCTTCTATTAATGAAGATTTGCATTCTTCCTTCTTGGATTCTCAGAGGTAAAATGGCTTGCATGGGGGAAAATATATCGAACCAATTGATTCATTTTCCTTCTCTTAGTATCTTAAATAGTCCTTTGAAGTCTGCAGTGGTGCTCAAGTTCAAATGTCTCCTGTTTCCTTTCGGAAGGTTTGAAGGATTTGGGAAGGTGAACAAGCAGATCTATAATTAAAGAACAGTTGATGGTAACTGTTCTGTGTTAGAATTCTCCGGCCACCTCCAAATTTAGAAGGTTCAAGAGAACTGTCCCATTTCAGTCCTGCAATTGTTTAGATGCCACCATTGCATAGCAGAGGAGAAGCCTTTCTGAAATCTAGGGTATGTCCCCTTACTGACCACAAAACCAAGCTCATGGTCTTCACTTTAAGTATTAAAGAAAATACTATGTTTTCCTACAGTAACAATCCTGAATACTGTAGTATCTTTATTGCAGTTTGAAATGTTTAGATTTGAAGAACAGTGATTTGTCTGTGAGGAGAATTTGGAGACATTCTGAGGCTAATGCAAAAGGTTGAAGGATCCAGCCCTGGCAGCATCATTTTGGGGTGGGATCCCTGGTGGGAAATCTCTTTGGCACCAGCTGCTTGATTTTGTAGATTTTTGTCCTGGAGCAAAGAAAACTACATCTGACAGTTTCAAAATGCCACAAGTTCTCACACTAAGATGTTGTTAAATGGAGTGTCTTTTTCATTTGGAAAAAACCTTTTTAGGAATTACTCCAAGTTTGATTACACTGTCCAATAATACATCACATGTGATAACCAGACACAGAAGATAATAATTTGTCTCAAATCAATTTTTATCTTTTGAAATCATTCTTGGAGTGGATTTTTGAGGAAGATTCTGGGCTCATTCATAAAGTACAGCCAGAATTCAGTGCCTTTAGATAATTCATTAAACAGAGCTTCGCCCAAAAATTGACAGCAGGTGAAGTTTCCACCTTCCTTTTATGTTCCTACTGGTAAAGTCATGCAAATATTATTCCATGCAGCTAGAAATGAAGTAGTTTGAAAGAAGTCTATGGGCAATCCACCACCAGAAGATAGGTGACACACATTACTCAGTATAGTGACAGCGTGATCAAACATACTCAGTTTATCCTGAAGACATTGGAGTCTCCCAGGCATGTGTTGATCAGACCATGAAACCAACTGAACATTATTCTTAAATCCTTTGATATTTTTTCATAGCAACATGGGTCTAAAACTACAGCAGCAGAAACCCAGTTTATTTGTGTCCCATAGTCTGTCTGCTTTTAGGATCTGGTAGCCATATTCAGTAGTACATACGGAAAGAAAACCCTCAGGATCAGATTAACCCTTTCTTTTCCCAGTTCTGAATGAAAAACAAGTTGTATTTCCAGCACTTTACTGCAAATGCATTCAAAAAGTGCTATAGGAAATAAAGATTCTCCAAAATCTTCCCAGAGAAGGACCAGGGTGATAAAACAAAACTCTTCAGAATTGAGTTTTTTCCCTCCTTTTCTTTTATTTGCTTTTTTAAACATCCTAGATTTCCTAGACTAAATTGAGCAGGGTGATCCCACATATCTGTTGCTTTTTCTTAGGGAACTCAACCCAATGTTAAGTTTCCCCTTATCTCTGCATTGCACAGATCAAATTCACTCATTTTGTATCATCTCTTTTCTGCCATCTCCTTCTCTAAGCATTTTCACAGCTTTAATAAAAAGCTGTACAAAAATCTCCCCCCCTGCAACTTCCCTTCCTGTGGACCACGCTCTTCCCTTTGGTTCAACACTTCTGTGTGCATTTTGAGAGGAGGCAATCTCTTTACTTTTGGTCTCCTCTATGTTGATCAAATACTTACATAGATAAAGGAAAAAGTGCTTTTTCCCAAAACGCCTGAAAGCACAAAAGCAGCCTAGTAACCCAACTTCAGAATGATATTAAAGAGACCCCACCACCCTTAAGGAAGAGTTTTCTGTGCCAAAAGAAAGATATAGGTGTTCCATCACATCTGTCTCAGAGCCTGTCAGGGCCACGGATTAGTACAATCCCTGCGTTTTTACCCAAGGAAGGAAGGTGGTGACAATTCTCTGGCCAAAATCAACTCCTTCCTTGTTAATCCCTATAAAAAAACATAGTTACCTCCAGTTGTAGTATTTCCCTAAGAAGCTGCAATAAGCCCCACAGCTCAATTGCTTCTGTAAGCCTGATCTGCAGGCACATACAAGGCTCCAGTTACTGGAAAGAGGGGTAGCAGTGCTTGAATAGAGAGCCTGAGATTTTTTTTTAAGGTTTTGTGACTATGCAGGAATATTTTTGGGCAGGAAAATAAGCAGCTGGTATTTAATCAGGTTTACTAGCAGGTAGACTATGTCTTGTTAGGAAAAGAGAAAGGATTCCAATCTTGCTTTCTTCTAATACCTTTTTCTAAAGGATAAGGATGGACTCCTGCCTTATAGTTCAGTGTAAGGTAAGATTACCTTAATGTGAACCTAATATTGCTTTCTTTTTGTTTAAGTTTAAACCACAAGTCAGCTTCTCTGCCAAGAGATGTTATGATTTTTTTCAATGGCACTGTATCATGACATGAGTCCAATACTCTACCCAACTCATTTTTCATAGGAAACTTCAATTTAAAACACAATTTTTATCTGCACTTATACATTTATTTGTTATAATTTTTGTTTAGATCCATTTCCTATGGTATCTACAGTGAGATTAAAACCTCTAAATTTCTGGAACAGTAAGGTTTTTTTAAAACAGACTCTTGTAAAATAATACAATTTATAAAGTCTAAGTGTGGAATATTCTAGTGTTTTACTATTGGAACAAGATTCCAAGTTTGGAGGTAAATTAGAAGGGTGACAAGAGTTTGCTTTCTTGGTAAGCTTTGGAGGTTATGGTCTATGTAAAGAACATGTATGGCTAAACAGAAGAATTTTTTTTGTTGAAAATATGAAGCATTTGGTCAAAAAGCTGCGTAAAGTCTGAAGGACACTTTGTGCCTTTCTTCTATGCAACCTCTTTAAAGCAGAATTAGAAAGGAGATGTGGAGACAGATTAAAATGCAAGGGGAGAGAAGAAAAATACTTGTTCAACTTAAGCTGCTATTGTGGTGCTGCTGTTCCCTCAGTGAGACTGATAGAGGAGAAAGAAGGAAAGAAGTAGGGACAGGGAGAAGGAAGAACCAGTGTCTATTCAGAAAAGTGCCTTGGAGAACTTTGTCAGGTGAAGGTCTGTGGGTTTTTATCCTACACACAGTTTCAGGAATAAATCACTTTAGCAGAGATAAACAAAATGCATCTCTTTAACATCCATGACATCCATCATTTACTTGTGCATCTGATACTTCGAGTTCACATCTCAAACAAACTTGTGCTTCATTTGGCTAGACTGTGATGGCAAAGCAGTAATACATTTAACAGCTGTAAAACTGTATTCAGCCTTGGAAGCATGTGTCTATTTATATTTGGAGAGCCCATGAGAATTGAAGCTCATGTTATATGAGGAAATGACAAGATGAAAATCCTGCACAAAGGCTTTTGGAGAGTCTGATGCCCATCAGGGCAGCTGGGTGGGCATGAGCCCTGAATGCTGCCCTGCAGATGGCAGAGGGAGCATGAGCTGAACAGCTTTGCAC
The DNA here is from genome assembly GCA_025447955.1 of Psilopsiagon aurifrons. Taxonomy (NCBI): domain Eukaryota; kingdom Metazoa; phylum Chordata; class Aves; order Psittaciformes; family Psittacidae; genus Psilopsiagon; species Psilopsiagon aurifrons. The sequence goes on along the minus strand of JAOEHY010003971.1, from coordinate 37,298 downwards.
AGGCTTCATGTGTGGTGGTGGGGAAGCAAAATAAACAGGATGCCAAGGCAGGAAACGGGCTGCTATCATCCTCACTGGCAATGGTGACTTTGCAAGAGTCAGTGCAATAGAAACTAGTATTACATTTCAGAAACTTTGCTCAACTCTCTAAGTCTGTTTTATCTGTGCTGCTGTTCAACCTTAGTGCTAGTGAAAACCAGATTTTTCAATTAATTGTACATTTTGTAGAGGAAAGAGTGCCAGTTTTCTTGCCCCTGCAAAGGTAAAAACTTGCCCCAAGTTCCAGGAATATTAGGGCTCTGTGAACGTTCTTCCTCCTTTTTCATTTCAACAAAAGTATTCAAAGGAAAACTAGGTCTTTCTCTTTTGAATAGTTTTGCAAACCTTTGCATAGCTTCAGTACAGTTCTGAGAGGGGAAAATGGTCTTGAGCCAGCTGAATTAATTGCAAATTAATGTAATGGGTCAAATTACTGAATATGAGTAACCAAGGTTTTGAATAACTGAAATACCTCTTAATGTAAGCAATAAATACCAGGGATAGAACTGTATTATAAGAAACAGAGACTATGACTGTGCTTTGGTAATCAAGATTCTACTTTGTATCATGTGTACTTTGGCAGCAGCTGATTCCTATAGGAACAAAAAAGTAAGAACATGTGCAAACTGCAGCATGACACTACCACTGTGACCTCGTCAACAGCTTCAAGGTCATCATTGGGAGAGTCTTCAGCACTTTTCCTCTTGCCTGGGTGCATGTGGGTTGTTAAGATTTATTACAATCATTGCAAGAGAACACCTGCTAAATGTCAAAGGATTTCTGGGAAACTTCAAGTATTTGTTGAGGTGAAACTACACCTTTTACACAGTTTTTGGGAATCTAGGCTGATGGAATACAGTTGAGTGACAATTTGTTCATGCTCTAAAGCAGAGGCATAACTGTAAGTGCAATTCAGAAAAAATATTTGTCCTCAGGACAGATCTACCTGTGTCTAAAATAATCCATGTCTTGCTTACTGGGATTTCTGCTATATATCATACCCTCAGTAAGGACAGATCCTTGGCTGAAGTTAACTGGCATTGCTGTGGTGGCTTTGGTGAAGCTGTGAGGAGTTGTACACTCTGAGTACTTTATCAATTGACTAAGCACTAAACACATTAGGAAACACTATATAAACACTTAAATATGACTGGTGAAATTTATACTAAACAAACACAGAGAAAGGTCTTAGCATTCACATTTCTAAAGGCTTTTGCTGAAGTTTGCCCTGCATCTCCTTCAGCTGCATCGCAGTGTTCCTCTTCTACATCACGTTTTATTTTCAGCTCAGTAATTCTTTCTTTTTTTCTTAGAGCCATGAAACTCTGTCTGCTTTTCAAGACTAATACATGGCCCCTGAGTGAAAGCAAGGCTGTGATTCAAGTCAAGAGTTCTGTTGACATTATAATCCTTAGGAGCACAGCTGGAGCATTTCATGAACGGCAGCAAAGACCCTCCATTGATTTACTGCCTTGGTATTCAATCAGGAGTCCATGTTCTGTGTTGTTAGCTGTAAGATACAAAAAATAACTCAGTGAATTTCTAATTAAGGCGCTCAGCTCCCTGCCCATCATGTAAGAAAAGATTTGTGCTATATATGAGATGCTGCTGCTTTTATGGCTTCTTCCCTATTTTTATAGCAGGAGTGCTTCAGGCCCTAAAGAAGGTCCTGTGGGCAATAAATGGGATAAACACCAAATTTGCTTTCTGACTCTCCTAAGCAGAAGACAAAATGGTGTGCAAAGGCAGGAATTTCCATGCGTCTCCCCCAAGTTTTGCTTTTTTTCTTTTGGTCACAGTTTTACTTAAACCTTCCTGTCCAGAATCATCCCTCAAGCTCTAAAAAGAATCTTATCCCAGTTCTCACAAGAGCTCCAAAAGGGCATCAACAACCCTGCTTCTGGGCAGCAGATAAACCCTTCCCTCTCTACAGTGCCAGTCCCCAGCCACAGCATGCATGAGAGCAATTTCAAAGCCGTGCTCTTGCTCGTCTCACCCTTCGTTCCCAGGGAGAGCAGGGCTGTGCTGCCAGCCCTCACTGACCTAAAGATGAGAGTTCCCTAGATTGTTTCCAGCTTGCATTGGACAAATAGCACTTACAGTATTTTTGGGGTGGTGACTCAGAAGAAAGACCTGTGACCCTTAAGAGGCTGTCAGAAGCCCCTTGGTCAGAAGTGCCTTGTTTTCCCTCTTTTTGTTGTCCAGGATGCCTGCAAATATTTCCACAAGTCTCCACCACTGTTTCCTCAATTCATTGTCCAAGCAGCAAGTTGTACCCTAAAAGGCAACAGAGCAGACATGCAGACCCTAATTGACACCATCCCTATCTATCACACCTTGACCTTACAGCCCCTCTAGTCATGGCAGTGGGTACCAAAGTGCCAGAAGCCACTGAAGTTCCTCAATGTTTTTTGCTTACTTATCTGCCTGCTGATTTCAGTGGTACCTTCAAGGCAGCTAAACACCATGGAAATTTAACTGTTTAGGGGTAAAGATGTGTTGGCAGATCCAATATCAAGTGTGTCAGTCTAATTTTCTACCTTCAGAAAGTGCTTCTGAAACTTTATTGATCCTCTCAAAAATAACATCAAGTGGTCACGGATTGTTATCACAGATACTTCTAGGTTCAAGAGATAAGCGGTTTAATGGTTTGATCAAGACCAAAGAAAAGCTGGTGTTGAAGCATTGTCTGGATTCAAAAAGGGGCTCAGAACAGCTGTAAGATCTGGAGTTGTGTTATGTTTGGGCTGAAAGACAGCTGTGAGAAGGAAAAATGGCATTTGCCCTTTTTTTTTTTATGAATATGCAGCAGGAGATAGAGGGCTTGAACAGGTGATGTTGTCTGCTTACCTTCTTTCATCTCTAACATTCATATTCTTAAAGATACCTCCATTGTGTTTCAAGCTCCAGTAGTGTCTGGGTTTCAGACTTCCTTTCTCTTCCAAAGCCAGAGCCTCACCTGGTCAGAGCTCTACTAAAGCCACCTTGTGCCAGGAAGGTGGTGGTCAGGACCTTTTGGTACGTCCAGAGCTTAGTGAGAAAAAGCTTAGTGGATAATTCTTCATAGTGCACATTACTGTTTTATTTGACCTCCACTGGTAGAAGCGGGTCCTCCAAGAGTTCTGTCATGACAATACGACACCACCATGAAACCACTTTCTCATGAGCAAGGCCGGCTCCCAGCTCCGCAGCAGTCCCTCCATCAAATTGATTCCCACAGCCATACAGATTCCATCGCTTTCTGAAGAGTGAGCCACTAGAAACACTAAAGTCAAAGGAAAGCTCAAGTCAAAACTTTTGAGCCTGGAAATGCCACAGGACAAAGCAGAACAGATGTCTCCTGAACCACTTTCAGCTTTACAGGTTGATGAAACAGATCAAATGTGCAACCACGGAGGCCAGCCTCTCTTGCCAGGATTACACTGCAAGTGGATTAACTGCTGCTTCCCAGGGTGACCTCGCATCCTGGGAAGAGTTGGAAAAGGGCCTGGAGATACTAGGCAGAACAAAATTGTCTGTGTTTGTGGGCTTTCGAGAATAATTTTATCCCCTGTCAATTTGCTATGAGGAACTGAGTAAAGAGATTGGCTAAGAACAGAAAGCCTAGATTGTGTCCCTCATTATTTAAGGGTGCAATATCTGCTGCAGTGGGCTCCTGGTATTTTAGTGACCCTTTTGAGTACAGTAAAACCCAGAAGTATAATAGTTGATTTGTGGCTTTTGGTTTGAGGTATTCACTATAAATCTCTCTTAAGAACTGTTCAATATATTCCTTTTGAAAAAATTTAGCTGTGATTTCTCTCACTGGCATGAAGAGGAAGAACTGTTACAGTATCTCACTTTCAGTACAACAAAAAGCTTTATAGTCCATGAGTTGTTAAAGATTAAGTGCCAGTTCTTCAGGAGCTGAATAAGAGTATATAGATAAACCAACCATGAAATATTTCCATTATTGCTACTTTTAAAGTATTTCTTAATGTTAACACTATTTTTGTCAGTCAAAATATTCCATAATATTCTTTTCTCTTGGAGCCCTGATTTTAACTTAGTGAAAATCAATGAGGGGAAAAAACAACCAACCAAAACCACTGATTTAAGCAGTGTAAGGTCTGACATTAGTAAAAAAATGTGAAGTAAAATAATGAGAGCATAAGGTTTATGACTGCTTATTTGGTGGGGCTGGGGTTATCCAATGGGAGAAATACTACCAAAGTCCAGCGAGATATGATTACCAGGCAAGAATCCCAGGAGATTCTGTTACTGCACAGGAATCCCATGAGACAGTATTATCAAGAAGGAATTTGTAGTATTCAGTTCACCACAAGGGAGTAATATTAGATTTTTAGAATTAAATCCTATGATATCTTGTTTTATAAGAGTTGGCACAGAAGGAACAGAGAAAAATGCAATGGAAGAAAGATGTCTGCCTGGAATCCGAGCTGAAAGCTCTAATCATTACACTGATTTTTAGCAGAACTAAAATGACACCAATTCCAAGGCATTCATACTGTTGTGACTATTTTATGATCAATGTAAATAACTTTGGGATGGTTTTATTTATAACAAGCATACTACTTTGTTATAAATGTGCAACATGGCCATTTTACAGCAAGCATACTACTTTGTTATAAATGTGCAAGCATATTGCAAGCATACTACTTTGTTATAAATGTGCAAGCATATTGCAAGCATACTACTTTGTTATAAATGTGCAACATGGCCATTTTACAGCAGCTTTAACCAACCTAATGAGCTCTTCAAATCACATTTGTGTGATGCTTCATATGATGATGCTTACATGTAAGTGAATTAATAAAACAATATTTGTTTTCCTAGTTGTCTTTTTCTTGTAGTGCCTGTAGCATTGGTCTTTTTGGTGAGAAGTGACTGAGCATCTGTCTCAAGAAGATCTAACTAAATTTTGGCCTCTGACTGGAGATTGGCCACTGCTCCTGTAAGTTTTGACAGCCTTTGGCCAGCAATGGAGAGCATCCTCAGAAAGCTATCAACAAGATGCCCAAAGGATGGAATCAAGTCTTGCTATTTCCATTTGATCACAACAGATAAGTTTGAATCTTCATCTTTAAAATGCAGTATTTTGCCTGTGTGTATCATGGAACATCTTTAATAAGACAAATGCTGATCAAGGACAAAAGTCCCCTTAACACAAAAAGAGTTTAATGTGAAGAGACAGATCAATTTTGTGATTAGTCTGAATAAAGGTTGATGGACCTGTCAGATTGTCTCATCTCTCAAAAGTTGACCTATTGAAGAAAGAGACAGGAAAACTCAGGATTTTAAGTGAGAAGATAGAAATAAGAGTGGAAACCTGTTGAAAAGAGCATTTATAATTTATACTGGGAATTTAAAATGGAAAGAAAAAAATCAAACAGGGGAGTCAAGCATAAAGATCAAGACCAAAAGACAAGTTTAGTGGCCCAATAGATATCATTGCTCCTTGGATCCAGCCCTCTGTGTGACACAAGGATGATGGCTGCCCTGAAGCGTCACACCCTCCTGGCTGTGCTGACAACAAAGGTATCACCCATGGGACAATGTCAGGTATTCCCAGTGCTTTTTAAAGCTGCAGATGAACTTGTCCCTGGTATTCAGATGTGATTACAGCAAGCTGAAGAAAAAGAAAAGGAGGTGACAGGAAGGAATATAAAACTCAAGAGGCATTAACTTGTTTGCTGTGTTTGGGAATACATGTGCTTGAGGGCCTGTGAACAAGAAAGTAGGCACAGCTAAATAGTAGGGTTAAGGAAAGTCAGTTTAACTTCAGAAGAGGGTGTACATAACATCTTAACCCTAAAAGACATAATTAAACAATAGCGTAAGCATGGAAGACTTCTGAATGTGGGAAGTGGACCATCAGAAAACACAACACCTATAGTGGGGATGTTGGCAACAGAGAGGTACTAGGAAAGATTACAAAGTGAGACTGCTGGTAATGACAGATGGAAAAGTTACTGAACCCACACATTGGAGAGATGCAAATTACAACCATATCACTTCTGTGATAAGGATTTCAACTTGGTAGGTAATGGTTTGGGACCATTAGTTCACTTACCGTGGCTTTATCCAACAGCTCTTACTTAGATGCTAATGGCTTGCAGTCCTGGTGAGAACAGAGTTGTGTCACCTGGGCTCCTGTGTCAGCCAAATCACTGGGCTCTTTGTGAGCACTTGAGAACTCCCCATGCACCTCTGATGCACCTTTTGCTCTGTATATGATAACATGTACCTCTCTCCAGGAGGCAAAAAAAATTTTAAGGGGAACATCATTTGTGAGTGAACCCCAAGTGAAATTCATTACGAGGAGTGACCAGTTTCACATATTGTTAAAAGAAAGAAAAAAAGTCAAATGACTGTATCATCTTGGAAGGATTAACAGCATTAGTATATTTAAGACCAAGCTGAAAGCCAGGACAATAGCTTGTGGATCTCTTGAGACAGACAATCTGTCAGTGAAATCTCCTCTATAAGAAATCACTGACATTTCACAAATAAAGTCTCATCCTGCTCAGTTAAATACCTTTTTCTTAGTATAATATTCTTCTAAAAGCTTTTTCTCCTGTATTTCAAAGAAATCATTCTCATCTCTCTTTGTTTCCTTAGAACCTTTCACAAATCATAAAATCACATCCTGGTTTGGGTTGGAAGGGACCTTAAAGCTCATACAGTTCCAAGCCTCTGCTACAGGCAGGAACAACTTCCACTAGACCAGGTTGCTCCAAGCCACATCCAACCTGGCCTTGAACACTGCCAGGGATGGGGCAGCCACAGCTTCTCTGGACAACCTGTGCCAGCGTCTCACCTCCCTCACAGGGAAGAACTTCTGCCCAAGATCTCATCTCAATCTCCCCTCTGTCAGGTTAAAGCCATTCCCCTTTGCCTTGTCCCTACAGGTCCTTGCCCAAAGCCCCTCTTCATGTTTCTTGTAGCCCCTTTAAGCACTGGAAGCTGCTCTAAGATCTCCCAGGAGTCTTTTATTCTCCAGCTCTCTCACAGGCAACAAATACTTTCTGCATTATCAGTCTCACCAGTAGCATCTCTTATGCTTACCTGTATGAATGAATATGCAACATATATTTATTTGCAAAAAAATCAGCCTTAGGAATCACCAGTTTTACTGACAGGGGTGTTTTTGAGCATGAAGGCAGGTGGAGTTGAGAAGCAGCCTACACAGCAAGTCACAAGACTGAGACTTGGAGCAGAAAACTGGTTCATGAATTTGGTTTGAGATTTATTGCTTGGCAACTTGGAGCACAGCTACTCAACAGCTGGCTCTCTAGCCAAAACACACTGGCAAACAGAGCAAAACTGTCATGGTAACAGCTTTACACACAGATTGCAATGGCAGTCTGTTCTACTAAGGGAATTCCTAAGAGATACCACAAAAATACAACTAATAATAACTAGTAATAGTAACTATTGCTACTCCTAATAATAGCAATAAATTTATTTATATCTTGTTGTTGTTATATTATATTTGGCTAGTATTTGGTGATTCCAAATTGCTGTTTAAACATGCCTGGATGATTTCTTAGAAGCTCTCTCTGCTGAGGTGTTCTGTATGTTCCCCTCTACAGCTAATGGGAATATCTTTCCCTTATCCCTAATTACCACAGAAGCTTAATATATAGTAGTATGCAACTTCATCATACATGAGCATGGTGTTGGTGATGGGAACGCTGAAGCCCCTGAAGGAGTGGGAGCATCACAGCAGGGCATTGGGTACAGACTGTTGCCAGCCCCTAAAGGGAAGGGTTCCTGAAGCCACTTTGCCAAGCTCATCAAATCATGATCTGATATATTTAGGAGCTAGCTCTGCAGCCTGTGTTCATGTTGGGTTGAAAGCACCAAGAAGCATGAGTATGGGTTGCAAACCACCCCTGAGACTTAGTAAAAAATAATAGCCATTTGCTTTTGTTAAATAACAACCTACAACAGGGTACAAGTTTTGTTCCCATGATTCTGAATTATGATTACACTTGCACCAAAACAGCTAGAGGAGGGAGTTTTCATAGAAACCGAAAATGGTTTATGTTGGAAAGGACCTTAAAGCTCATCCAGTTCCAGCCCCTGCCATGAGCAGACCACTTTCCACTAGACCAGGTTGCTCCAAGACCCATCCAACCTGGCCTTCAACACTGCCAGGGATGGGTCAGCCACAGCTTTCCTGGGCAACCTGTGCCAGCACCTCATAGGGAAGAACCTCTGCCTAAGATATAATCTCTAGTTCCCCTCTGTCAAGTTAAAGCCATTCCCCCTTGTCCTGTCCTTACAAGCCCTTGCCCAAAGCCCCTGTCCATGTTTCTTTTAGCCCCTTTAGGCACTGGAGCTGCTCAAAGTTCTCCCCAGAGACTTTAATTCTCCAGGCTGAACAAGTCCAGCTCCCTCAGCCTGTCTTCATAAGAGACATGTAGAGGCTCTTCAGGACTGATCTGATCTCTCAAAGTGTGCCTCTGGTTTGACATGGTGCTCTAGATCCTGGAGGTCCTGGAATAACGTGTTAACCAGCTTCAGCTCCCCTTCTCCTGCAGCCACTCCTCTTGTGTGGGACAAGACATGACCTGCCCCATGCTCCTCTTCAAAGCCAGTACACAAATAGATAGGTATTGGTTTTCCAGATTGCTGTGCTGGTGTTGGCCAATAAAGACTAAATGAAAATATGAAGAACTTCTTTACTGTGAGGGTGATGAGGCACTGGCACAGGTTGCCCAGAGAGGCTGTGGCTGCCCCATCCTTGGCAGTGTTGAAGGCCAAGTTGGAAGGGGCTTGGAGCAACCTGGTCTAGTGGAAGCTGTCCCTGCCCATGGCAGAGGGTTGGAACTGGATGAGTTTTAAGGTCCCTTCCAACACAAACCATTCTATGCATTGTGTAGCAGGCAATAGGAATGGCATTTTACATTAAGGACTATTGTATCATCATTATGCTCTTTTATCTTCCAATTCAGAAGCACTCATGAAGACTCCAATGTTTTTTACTTTTCGGAGATACTGCATTTGAACTTAGAGTAACAAGTAGCCTCTTAACATGCTGATCCAAAAGCTCTCAGGAATATAAACTTACATGTTAAAAAGTGGAAGGTGGGGGGAGAAAGTTTAATTTTGAAAGGACTTCTTTTCATGACAGAATCCTTTCTCACCCAAATATTGGTACCCAAATTTAGTTTTTAGACACTGAAAAGAATTGATGTTCCAAAGCCTCCAAATTATTTTATAATACCTCATTCCAGCATTAGGAAGTTTCATTAAGGTAGCCAAAAATGTGAGTGTACTGAAACCAGTCCTTCTCATTTTGCCTGGTTCTTCACATACTGGGGCAATTTACATACAGCTTGTCCTAGCAGCCCTGCTGTGCTCCTTTTGTGGTGGAGGGCATGCTTCAGTGGTTATTATAAGACTGTAAGACTTTGGGGTTCACAGGGCTTTTTCTGGCCATGTCTCTGACTGAGTGGAATATTTTGTGTCTGTATATAGCATGTGGCAAATAGCATAGCAATGACTGCACAGCACTGTCTGAATTCTCTGAGCAGAGTTTTCCCTTTATTATGTATCATTCCCATCCCACTGTCCTAATTCTGATAGCTCATGTCCATCCTCCATTCCCATTAATTTCAATAATAATGTACATGGAAAATCATACCAAAATAATAATTCTAATTGGGTGTGATCTGAACATCAAATAATATCTCTGGTAGGGATCATACTTTCTGTAGGCTTGGCTTCTTTTGGTTTATCCTATTTATCTCAGAAAATGATTTGGAAATGGCTGAGAATAAGGCTGAGCTCATATAACATTCTACCCATTATTCTACTTGGGTAGTAGCAAATTGAAAATGTTGGCTGTTGGACATATTCCATTTGCATGTGACAGCTAACAGGTTTTAGACGACCACACTATTATACTCGATGTCTGCAGCATGTGCATATTCAGGAAGGAGAATTGGCTTAGTAATTGGTGGCTTTCGATCCACTGAATGGAAGGAACCATGTCTTAGTCTCTCTATTAAGAATACCGAAGTCTTCATTCTGTTGTCTGCCTGGTTAAAGACTGTTTTCTTGTCAATACAATCTTTCAATGGTAATTTCAAGTTTGTGTTTAACCTATTTCACATCTTAAAAAAACCCCAAAACACTCTTAAGCAAGGTCAGTATCTAAGCTAAGTACCTCGGATCTCTTCCCAGAGACTTCCCACAGAGTAATCTGGAAATTCTATGCTCAAACATAAACATGGTTTGAAATAGAAGAAAAATAAAGTGAATGTTCATTGCTGAGACCTAGGGAGACTGTGTGGCTTCATCGAAAATGCTGTCTAGTCCTGTTTCTTCTTTCATCTGCAAGCACAGAAGTAGACCCTGTGAGAAATGTGCTCAATGCCAGGAATCATCAAAATGAAGTTAAGCAGACACTCTTTTCTTTTGCTTATTTTTTAACCTGCATGTATTAGTTCCTGTAGTGCTGATGTTACTATAGCTCTCATAGCTTTATTAGTAAGCAAGAAAGATAGAGGGGAAGCAGGTAATGTTAAAATGGTTGACTGGAACAAAATTGCTCTGGGCCTTGAATGGCAAAAGGAATTAATGATTAAGTCAAAAAAAATCAAGCAATGCAGTGTGCTATCACTGCAGGTTTCTTGGTGTCAAGGGGATTTTTCTGAGCAAGGATCATTCCTCAAAACTTACTTATGTATGTCTTGTGTGATCTAAACTTAGAGTGAGCACTGGCTCCCACTACAATTTATTAGACATGTTATTAAACAGCATAGAGTGAATAACAAAAGTGTCAAAACTGAAAATAAATATTCTACACATGTCTGATGACAGATGACCTGCACATCTGTTGACAGATGACCTGTTTTACAGACTTCTGCAGTATGTTTCTTAGCTACATATCTGTCATCTTTTCTTTCCAAATATCTTGCAGAAGAAACTACGTTTTATTTAATACATCAGCTCTGTCACTACCTTCAAGCAACAGAGAATTTGACAAATACCTCGTGGCCTGCAGTTTACTTTTCAAGTACTCACCCAGCACACCATGCAGTTGTTTCTGTCTGACTTCAGCAGGAGTAACGCAGTGCTGAACTAGGTGCTTGTCTGAGTGAACTCTCTGTTAAACTATGAGGTTATAACTGTCTTCAGGGCCAGACTGCAAGACAAAGCTTTGCCATTGCCAATACCACAGGTGGTTATTAGGCAAGGGCTTTCAGGCACATTTCAGGATGTCTGTGTTCCAGCCTCCACCCTACACAGCCCAGAAGGTGCAGAAGTTTCTCCAAAATCAAAGGAGCCCAGCTCTGTCTCTTGGTGCAGGTGAGTGCATTGTCCTGCTAGACCCATTCAGCTGTCATGTCTTCAGGGTTCAGTCATAGCCTAGTGGAAGGTGTCCCTGACCACAGCAAGGGTTTGGAACTAGATGATCACAAGGTCCTTTCCAACCCAAACCACTCTATGGTTCTATGATTGCCGGTTCTCAAAGGTCTGTGCCATTTTGGGAAAGCATCTTGCCTAGACCAAGCTTTGAGATCCTCCACTAGAGTAGTTGTTCAACCCTGACAGATCACACAGACCTTCAACAGTCTCTCTGATCTTGATTCCCCTTCTGCCACCCCAGACATACATGAGGGCACCTCATCTGACTGCAGCACAGCTGCCCCTCACTGCCACAACAAGCAGTGGGCTAGAAAGGAGGATAGCAGCACACATCTCATGGAGATATTCTGAGGATATGGCCACTACCTCCTCAGAGGACTCGGACCTTGCAGTGATGAGCGCCACGAAAAGTCCAAGGTAAATAAGGGAAAGAGACGTGTTCATTTCACAGTTGTGACACTAAAGGTCAGCTGGAAAAGCTAGTCTCCTACATGCTTGGAGAGGTTAGGAATTGTGCAGCCAGGTCCAGATATGTTCTGACAGATTTTAAGTGGGGCTTTGCTGGGAAGTTGTAAAATTCAGCAATACACGTCATTTGCTTGCAACAGCCAGTTTTTTTCGCGTTAGCCACTGGCAACAAATGATTCATACAAGAGAGGCCACATGATGAACAGATTCGTATAAAATGACTATGCTATATTCAAAGTCAGCTAAAACATTCTCACACAAAAAAGTTAACTCAAGCTCCTATTTCCCACAATAATAATAATGAAAATAAGCTTAACAAACACTTACCCCCATTCTCAAAACTAATTTTCTGTTATGTTTCCTTTCCCCAGTTTTGTTTGGCAGAGTGTCAAATGGTGTATCAGCAAAAGTGTGAGTGCCATAATCTGACAGAGGAAAAAAAATGTGTATTTTTAGTTTTAAAGTGTTTATAATTTCAATAGGTAAAATGAATACAGGACAAGGAAGAACAAAATAGCATATGCAGAAATGTCAGCAATGAGTGTGAAAGTATAAGCATATGAGTTTCAGTATAAGAACAAGCTTGGCTGGGATCTAAGCTCTCTAAAAACGACCTACATTAACAACTGAAGCCCACTAAATGTATTTTTCTACCTAGGTTCTTAGCAGACTTCCATTTCAAACTTTGATTCAAACTTCATGAAGATGTGGGCCATGAGCCTATGACAAGACCCTGGGGCATGATTCCCTTCAAAAATCATCTGGTTTGACTGAAGTCTTCCCAAGACGTTTCTGTTATCCCATCCCATTGAGTCCTGTTCTTTAATAATATAAACTCCAATGATATTCCTGAGTCTTCAGATCCTCCATTTTCTCCACTTGTCCCACCACCCCTCAGAAAAGTGTCTCGGGTTTCAGGAACTGTCACTAACCACAACATCAGAGAGAAATCCCACTTAAGGCTGCAAAGAATTCTTCCCTTAGCTAGTTCTCATGGCTTTGCTCCCCAAAGGTCATTTTCATGCCAGCCATAGCTTGTGCATTCAAGTAAGCAGCAGCACCATAAAGGTGTCTGCAGAAGATCCTCCAAGCTGGACACATCCTTCAGCCCTGCATTTGAGATCTGAGTGCTGTTTAGTCATCCTTTACAGTGAATGTAACTTTCATGAAGGGCATTTATTTCTGTAAGTCTGTCATCCTGTCCTGAGGAGAGAGAAGAGAGTAGAACAGCAACAGAAAAAAAGGAGAGGATAGTAGACAGCTGGAAGCATGTGCAGCAAAAATTGCTGATAGCAGAGCAAAAGCCAGTGGAGCAAAGAAAACTTTTGGAAATACAGAGCAGTAGCGACAGGAGGGTTGGGAATATTTGTGATGGGGAATGCACAGTGAAAAACAATCATGGAGCAAAGCTGCATCCTGCTGAAACAGGGGGAGAAGCATAGGGTATAACAGGTTGTCCAGACGTGTCTCTTCACCTGAGAGCTGTTCATATGTCAGTGACATGGACCAGCAGGACAACAAAATGGCTTACAATGTCCATGCTTGGGTATTGGCCTTGGGTCTCCCAGAAAGCTGCTGTGACCACACCACCATCTCACTTTGAGCTGATGCTGCAGGAACAATAATCTTGCAGCTCAAAAGCAATAATGCAAACAAATCAAGCACAGAACCTGAGAAAGAGGCTGCTGAGACACTGAATGTAGCTCACAGAAAGTTAAATATCTGTGGCCTGCTCTTCCAGTGGGAGCTCCTTGACCTATCCCTGCAGCAGTGGGAGTATATTATGGACTGTAATGATAGGAAAAGTTGTAATGGATTCAAATTTATACAGAGGAACTCAGGTTAGTTATAAGGAAGAAGTTCTTTACTGTGAGGGTGGTGAGGCACTGGAACAGGTTGCCCAGAGAAGCTGTAATTGCCCCATCCCTGGCAGTGTTCAGCAACAGCTTGGACAGAGCCTTGGACAACATGGTTTAGGTGTCCATGCCCATAGCAGGGGGCTGGACCCAGATGATCTTAATGCCCCTTCCAACTCAAGCCATTCCGTGAGTCTATATGAGCAACAGGGTGGCAAGCTGGAAGTGTGAATTGCAACATCTAAGCTGCTGTATACCTACAGGAGCCACACAGATGGACACAGTCACGTCCTCTCTGATCTCTTTTTTATAGAGACTGCACAAACTCACCAGCAGCAGAGGGAGTAGCTGTTGAAAAAGTCCATACCCATCACAAGCCAAGTAATGCTCAGAGGTCCCACTGAATCAACCCAAACACGCTGCAGAGAGGTTATTGGTGCCTTTGTTGTCTGCCCAGTATTGTAGCTGCCTGGTGCTATACTCCACCACCTTTTCCCAATATGTAACACTACAACCCCACTCAAGATAATAAGGTTTTGATCATAGCAAGACACTCACAACAGCAAACAGCCTGGGCATGGAGAGGTCAAATAGACCAGCTGCAAACAGAGAAGAAAAAGAGTGCATCTGACTCTCTAGCTTGTGTAGGGGTATGTGTGTTATGCAGGCAGCAGAGGCCTGGATGGCAAAGGTCTCCCAGCGATCCTGGCCATCCAGGGCTTGGGCCCCCAGCACTGTGCCACATTCCAGCCTTCTCCTCTCCCAGGCCCATGCCCCTGCTCACACAGAGAAGCAGCCAGACATGAACGTGAGAAAGCCTCCTCAGACAAGTCTCTTCTGCAAATCATGGGGTAGTTGTATTCTAAAATAATCATAATTAAAAGGGGCATATGCAAAGGGGGAGCTGGGGTGTGAGGTTGCTTTTTACCGTGTCCTTTTAGCATGCAAACACAGTGAAAGGGATTTTTTTTCCAAACAATATACTACTCCATGCCCCTTCTAGTATACTCCCCGTCCTTTGAGATCAAAGGGTCTCAGTACAGTATTTGTCTACAGAAGAAAAGCTCATGAGCAATAGCTTTCAGGGTTGTTTTCATCTACTTAATGGAGTTAATAAATATGTAAATTGATTTTTAAATGGTGGACATAGACCCCTTTAGAGACATAGAGACACAACCAAGTTCAGATGACTGCTATGTCAGTGCAATTGAAGAATCGTTTCTATAAATGTTGTAAAGATATTCCAGATTCCTCCTTATTTTCCTCTTTTTCTTTCAGAATACATGATACAGGGCTTGAGCCTGGGTGTGGACCTGAATTCTGCCCATCCTTTCTTCTTTTTTTTACTTTAAGCCTAGAGGAATTTGGAAACAGAGCCGTCTGAACTGTGATATCCACATATGCTTCTTGGGAAACAGAGGCAATACAAAGATGAAGACATTTTACCTGTTTTAATATTTAAATTATTGCTGTGAAAGAGTGTGTGACATCAGGTATAAGGGAAATTCTGCGGCTTAGAAGCATCGAGACTAGTGTTTATAGGCAGCCTGTACATAAACTCACATGGACGTATGGAATTTGAAAGCAAAACTAAGCCTTTGTATTTTCCTTCTTAGCTGGAAATTTGTAGATTTTCCTCTCAGAAAGGTTAGTTTGAAGCCTTCATGGGAAAAGTGCCATTTAATTCTGTAACAAGTTGAAATGAATTTGCAGAAGCGTCCCTTATTAATCGGTGATATGTCAACATGATTTGATGTTCTGGACACTCAGTGTAATCATTTAGGATGTGCTTTAGCAAACATGTCATTTCAGAGCCTAACCGGGCATTTTAGGACCCATTTCCATATGTCCCAAAGGGATGAAGGTATCGCAGCTCCCTGGGCCTCCAGTGTAGGTCCCTACCTTCAAGCTTTAACATACTTTCACATTCACAGAACTAAGGCCTCAGAGTTCATGATTTTTTGGGTCAGGTATAATCACTGTCAGTGCCAGTAAGGACAAGCAGACCTAACTGTGACCCATCAGCTGCAGGTGCTGCTTCTGCAGACTGCACTTCTGCTGCAGGAAGGAAGCTGTTCCGTAGGGATGTTGGCAGAAGTACTGCTCCTTGGCCTTATCCTTCAGAGGGTAAATAAACTTAATCTCAAATTTGTCCACTGCTACTGAGGTGAGGTGAGATCTCACTGTTCTATAGCCCCTAAGGAAGGAGAAGGTGTCCAGCACAACCTTCGCAGAGCAGCTTCAAACCTATGAGCTTTTGCCCGATGCATAGCCCTTTCATCCAGAACTAATCCATCTGCATTGTCAGGTGGAAGAGGGGTTAGGACAGAAAAATAGTAGATGTCTGGATGTTTGACAGCAGTGGGTTTATCAGCCTGTAAATCTCCACAGAGAGATTTAAACACATGCAGGAATTGACTTATTTGACATTGAGACAAAACTATACCAAGGAGACTTGTACCTCTGTAGCACCAGATTGCCATCACCCACAAGGCAGCAGCAGTCTCTTTTTCCATCAGGAGAGTTGTGGTTGAAAAGACACACACACACTGTGTATATGCACCTCACAAGAAGAAATAAAAGCACTTCATCTAAGTTTGCTTAGGTTTAGCAAAGGTCAGAGATTTTCGCACCTAGGTGAGCTGTCATCTGGCTTGGGGCAATTCTCTTTTCTCTTGCATCCTTTGCTGGAACAGCGGGAGAGCTTTACTGGTGTGAAAGACTAAGCTGTCTTCAGGCTATAAAGGACTTGAGTCACAAACCACTTCCCCACTCCCCATGCACAATTTTGTATTAATTCAGGACCTTCCAAAATTGTCCTAATACCTCCTCACCTGCTGGTTCTGAAAACCTGTTGAAGGCCGAGGCTTAAGCTAAGGGAGATGACATTACTTAGCTCTAAACTAAGTAATTCTAGACCAGTGGGGTCGAAACTTCTACTTTCAAATGCTGAGCTTCATTTTCATAACCTTAAATCAAATGAAATAATTACCTGGGAAAAACTGCATCATTAAGGCACAACAGCAACGTCTAAGGAATTGCACCACATAAATACATGCAGAAAATAATCAATTCTTGCTTGAATGGGACACCTCTAAGGTGTGTGAATAAGCCGGCTCTACAGCCCCTACCAGTTCAGTGACCAAGAGGCAGCTCCACATGTTGGTGCTCCAGAACAATGCTGTGTTTTGCATTTCTTAAAGGGATATTTAGAATCAAGATCTTTATTACCACTTTCGAGCACATGCTGCCTCTTTAAACATCTCCCTCTTTAATAAAAACTTGGTTCTTTCCTTTGTTTTTCTTTTTTTCATTTTTCACTTCTTAAACCTCCCATGCAACAACTATTTTGGCTTTTAATGAAGGGAATTTTTCTGCATCCAGCAAACTGTAAACCATGTCGCTTGGATACAGCAAAACCCGAAATTCCACAGATTTCCATAAAGTCTTAATCAAAGATTTCCATTGTGTTGGGAGGGGGAGTGTGCTGCTCATTCTTTGATTTTTGTGTCCTGAATTAGCATTTGTAGTGAAAAAGAGGAAGAAAGAGAAAAAAAGAAAGGAGAGGGAGAGAGAAGAAGGAAAGAAGGGAAGAAAGTAAGAAAGAAGCAAAAAAGAAGGAAGGAAGGGGGAATAAAGAACAAAGAGAGAAAGGAAGGAAGAGAGAAAGGAGAAAGGAAGGAAAAAAAAAGAAAGAAGGGAAAGAAGGAAGCCGCTGTGATGAACGCAAAATATGACCATTTCTTTTCAAAAAGTTTGTGCTGTCCCTCTCGTTTATCACCAGTGCTGCCCACCCCTTCTCTTCAAGACACTTCGGAGCTGTTAAGCATCTAGGGGTGATAATTTGACTTTCAGCTAAACCGGAGGGCTCAGCAGACAGCAGTAGGTGGTGATGTAATAGGTACCAACGCACATGGATATATAAATATCGTGGCTAGGGCTGAATAGCTATGGCTGAGCAGCTATTAGAAGAAGATCAGCACTTCAGACAAGACTCCTGGAGTTGAGATCAAGTTCAGAAGCTCTTGCTTCTGGGATTTCCACTCCATGCAGCCGGCACAGGGAAACAGCAAATCCTCCGGGGACTGAGAGAGGGACTCCCTTCCTCCCCTCCCGCCTCGCTT
>JAOEHY010003971.1:0-19326 GCA_025447955.1 Psilopsiagon aurifrons | reverse complement strand
GTTCTGTTTTGTGTTTGATTTTTCTTTTTTGGTTGGTTTCCCTTTTTTCTCTCTCACCCCCTTCCTCCTCCAACTTTTGATCTCAGTATAAAGCGGGAGCTGGGTGCTGCACGTCTTTTCGGAGCCCCTAAACCGGGATGCCTCTCCGCTCGGCGTTGCTGCCGGCGCTGCTCCTGGGCTTGCTATGGCCAGGAGCCGTTCGCAGTCGGTCGCTCCCGAGTCACCTCCCCGCCGGGCCCAGCCAGCGCCGCTGGGACGCTTCTCTCTTCGCCCGCTCCGTCGCTCGCCTCCCAGCCGAGCGCCGCGATGCCGCCCGCGACGGCGACTACCTCTTGGGTATCAAACGTTTGCGGCGCCTCTACTGCAACGTGGGCATCGGTTTTCACATCCAGGTCCTGCCCGACGGCCGTATCGACGGAATCCACAGCGAGAATCGATACAGTAAGACGGAGACGACCCCCGTGGAGGGGAAGGTGAGGCGCTCCGCGCCCGCGGAGCCGCCCTAGAGGGAGGTTCCGCTGGCGCAGAGCGGCTCACCTGCCTCATAGAGCGGTGTGTGGCTAAAAGAGTGGGTGCATGGCTGATCTCTAAGTACCCTAGCAATCTCGCCCCTCCACGGCACCGCCCGGCTGCCCGCCTATGCTTCCCCAGGGGCCGCGGGCGCCGGGGGCAGCTGGGCTGCGGCGGAGCCCAGCGGGGGCTCCAGAGGAGCCGCTTGGGCGCTGCTCAGCACCGTGCTTGCCACAGACAAGCACCAGGTGTCGGGGTTGGCTCAACATCTGGAGGGTCAGCAGCATCGTGGGCCGCCCAGTCTGAGAAGGGGCCGGGGAGAGCTCAGCTCTCCCCCAGATTTGAAAAGCATCTGCTGGGGACTTAACCCCGTGGCCCCATGGCTCTGATATCCAACTGAAACAATAAGATCCGGGAGTGCGGATATAAGCTGCATGATGACAAACGTTTCGTTCTCCCCAAGCACAAACTCTGGCTTATTTTAACCTGGTCTATACAGAAGGATGTCTGGAGGCAAAGTAAAAATAGATACTTGGTTAAAAGGAGAGAGGGCCCAGCATGGGGCAGCACGTTGAGCATGAGGCTGGGGTTCTGCAGCCACCCACAGCAGTGCTTGGGTATGGGGATCCATGCTATGATAGCCTCTAGGTGAGAGCAGCATTGGCACCACGCATTCCTTCTGGGCACAGCCTTTTGTCTCCCTGATTCCCGTCTCCTCTGTAGGTCTGCTGGAAATCTCTCCGGTGGAAAGAGGAGTGGTGAGCATATTTGGTGTTAGAAGTGGACTCTTCGTGGCCATGAATAGCAAAGGGAAACTCTATGGATCTGTGAGTAGCCACCGAGTGTGTGCCTGGGGGAGGGGACCATGATCAGCTGGGGTGGGAGGTGTGAATGGTGTTAAAAGCTGCCCAAGCTCCATCATTGCCCCTCCTGGGTCAGAAAACACAAAGCAGCCCCTGTTGCCTTGCTAATAGAAGGTGTGCTGTCCAGGTATCCCGCTTAATGAAATTTTGAAGTGAAACCCACTCTTTTGCATCATGCTTTTTCCTTGGTTCCGTCATAAAAACTATAATCACCCAACCATGGTACCCTTCTTGCCTACCACGTAGACCAACAGAGTAGTCAATTTGTGTGGCAAGACCTCAAGCTAGCCTCCGTCCATCTCTTTCTTATATCTAAGTACAAACAGCCTCAAGCAGGTATGGCAGTTGGTCATTCCATCTCCCAGAGGGCACTTGAACTTGGGATCGGTGAGGGCCCCATAAATGACTCTCTATGATGTGATGAATCAGTTCTTATTGCATACTTATTGATCGCTCTTTGTTAGTGCTCTTGATTGGAGCTTCTGTTCCCATGACAGTTCAGCATTCTCAGGATTTGGACTTCTGTAAGAAGACAGATCTATTAGAAGTCAGTACAGATCTTTTTGATGCTGAATCTGTGGAAATGATAGAGGCATTTTATAAAATACACTTGAGGAGGACAACAGCACTGCATGTCTTTGCCCACGTTGAGCTGACCTCATGCTTTTGAGTTCACCTCTGTAAAAGTTACTGACCTGCACAATTTCAAACCCATGTTCCTTCCTTACCCATGGCTTTCCTATTTCATGTTTCTCAATGATGCTTTGAAGAAACTTGAACTGAGGAAGAGCCAAACCACGTCAAAGTTACCTGGGACATTTTCACATGAAGACATGAAGCACCCAGAATTACCTTCTGCGGCATCAGTCCAGTTACAGAGGATTTTGACATTTATAAAAGTCAGGCAGAATCAGTCACCAAAGTGCAGAAGTCCCCTTTGTATCATTCCTTAGGAAGTCTGCTGCTTCTGTGTCCTGTATAAAGTAATTCCCAGTGCAGTATTCACTTTGGCAGGCTGAGATTTCCCTTAGAAAACGCTAGGGTTTTGCTCACTAGTAAGAGACGAATTCATTTGTTACTCTCCACAAAACACACGTGTAATACCCATCCCTCTTTGTATTTATGGATGAAACCTTTTCACTGAAAGGGTGCCTTTTGTCAGATCTGTTTTTACTTTGGACAGCATAAGTTATCCAAACCCTTCCTTAGATTTTAAAACTGACAGAACAGAAAATATCGTGCATGCTGAGTCTCTTTAAAATGCTTCTTTCTCCCCAAGCAACACAAGGAAATGCTAGCAGTCTGATTTTTCTGAAGCCTCTCAGGCAATTTTTTGCTGGTAGGACAACTACTGAACAACTAAATGAGCAGTGCAGCAGAATTGGGCCTTATCCCTCTGCAGCACTGATCCCTCTGCAGCATTATTCCTCAAGAGCTATGGTGTCCTTCTCACCTTTAGGGGGACATGCTCAGCCTGAACACAGCATCTTTAATCACCCTCTGCCTCTTGAGTACTGTTTGAAGGTTCATTTGGGTGACACTTCAAAAGGTTACCAAGTGTGGGGAGTCAGCTGTACATTTCCTCTCAGCACACCTTCTACACTTGGTAGCAAGAATATTTCCACACCTGATGTTTAAAATTCCTTCCCTCTCATTCTATCCTTTTCATTTCAGACCCATTTCAATGATGAGTGCAAATTCAAAGAGATTCTCCTGCCAAACAACTACAATGCTTATGAATCCAGGATTTATCCCAGGATGTATATAGCCCTCAGCAAAAATGGAAGAACAAAGAAAGGCAATAAAGTATCTCCCACAATGACAGTGACACATTTTCTACCCAGAATCTGAGACATCCCCCTTCAGACCTACCTCACCACAGGCAAAGATGCAAGACAAGTTTGGGGAAATGAAACATGGTGCACTTTTACTGGAGAGTTTTATGCAAGAGTAGGTGTAAGATATTTAAATTAATTATTTAAATCTGTATATATTGACACAAAAGTTATTTATAGTTCTGATTTCGATATGTGGGTTTTTTTTGTTTTGTTTTGTTTTGTTTTTAATTTCTGAAAAAAAAAACAGACCTCCAACCCAAGGTATTTCATTTCATGGTGCAACAGTAGAAGGTTTCTGCTTCGTGGTTTATTTAATTTGTTTCTAAGTTATCACAGGTGTGCTGCTACTCCATGTCCTAAACCAGTACAATGTTTTGCACTGTTTGTGTGTTGTATGGTGTCTATCACTGTACGTGTGTTTGTTTGTTTGTTATGGTGGCTTTGTTCCCCTCAGTGTGTTCTCCAACCTCCCCCGTGATTCCTGAAGAAGCTCTTTGCCTCCAAGAAGGAATGGAGGGATGCTTGGGTGGTATGCCAGAATGGAGCTACACACAATGCCTGACCTCCTTTCTGCAAAGTTGCTATTTCTTTGGAACAGGATCGGTTTACCTTGGTTCTGAAGAGCTACCCCCCGAAAACTGTTTTTAGATCAGCCAGTGCTGAACTTTGAACTTTTCTGCAGTCCATCTTTGAGCTGCCAGGCGGTGCAGAGGCTGAAGCACCTACAGAAACTCAGCAGGATTGGGGTTGTGGTTTATTTTTGAGATCAACAGGAGCATACAACCTTTTGAGGCTTTCAGTGGAAGCGTATACTGCGTATTATTGCTTGGCATTAAGCTAAAAGAAATTGTCTGTCCCTCCCTCTGGGAGTGCACTGTTCAACGTGCCACTGTGAACCAATTACATTGGGTTCAAATGAAATCAAATTCCCTTTCAGTTTGGAGACTACAATCATTTTGCAAAGTTTCTGAAACTCTTTAATAGTCCTCAGTTTTTAAAAGGCAAAAAGCATTTGCTGGTTGGTAAAAACCACAAGCTCCACGGAGAGATTAGATTGATTGCAAGGAGTTGAGGTTGGTTTGTTTTCTTTTTGATGCAGTATTTGGAAGGAGAAATATGCTGCTTTTTTCTGTCTCATTCCCTGACAAAGTTGATTAATTTCTACCTCACTAATTTTCAAGCCAGTCTCCTAACAAAATCTGCATGGAAGGAAGGTACATTCTTTTCTGCTTGGTCTTACAGTTCTGGAGGAGGGCCTGAGGGAACAACCGTAATCCCAAATCTCTTTTTTTTTTTCCATATCTAGCCAGAAGTATTCAGGATAGAGTTGGTTGCATCCTATTTGAGCCTTGTCACATTTGAGCTATCTTTACCCAGTGGTTTACTTTTAGTACGGATAATCACGGTGAAAATATTTGCAGACAGCTGTCAGGCTGCAGTACTGTATCGTCATCAAGTAACCTTATATTTTTCTTTATATATTTTGCAAGTGTAACTCATGTCGCTAATGTGATGAAAGAAAAGAAAGGTTTGATTAGGGGGAAATCACTAAAAGGATCCATTTTTCCTTTTTTGTTTCTTTCTTCATTTTTTTTTTAAAAGATACCTCATCCTCAGGGAATCAGTATGTTAAGTAGAAACCAGAACTAATGTGTGATGACTTAGAGGATGTTTACAGATGATCTTCCAATCCAAGCTAGTTATTTCTGACTACATGAAAATCTGAGTTCAGCCTTTTTTGTTTTCTCTTTACATTCCTACACAAAAGCCTTTGTTCCTTTGTGATGGTATAAACTTGCCTGTATCCCTTACTTATACATGACCTTGAAGACAAAATCAACTCATCAAAGTTCAGTAAGACTAGAGCATACCAGGACCAGATCTTAAGGCAGCTGCTGTCAAAGCAAAAATAACAATTAACAAAAAGGAAGACAAGTCAACAACAAATGCATAGGAAATGTCATGCCTAAGCATTTGTTAATTTTTTTTCCCTGTAATTTGGGGGAACATCCTATGTTTTCTCTATGTGAGTAATCATTGTGTAATTATCACCACTACCTCTAACAATCAATGATGTTGTTCCAGATTTCAGATAGAGAAACCAGATCAGTAAGATTTTTCTCTGGGAATGGTTCTTTGTCACTTTTCACTCCATTAAATCCACAACTGATGACCTCACACAAAATATGTTCAGAGGTAGTTGTTGCAACTTTGAAGTATTGTGATGAAAACGTGATAATAATGTTACATGGGATGAGCTTTCACCATTTACCAGAATTTGTCTGTAGTTTTATACAGGTGCTGTTCAAGACTGTGGTTTATGTGCTGTGCACATTTAAATGCATAATAAATGGTAAACGTTTACAAGGTATGGCACCCTGGCATTGATTTTAACTCTTTAGAAGGGAATGCATCCTGCAGCGGAAGACAAAAAGTTGCTATTTTACTTTCCCAAAGAGCAGAGAGTCTTTGCACCTATGCCAGCTACTTCACAAATGACAGCCTGGATTTCTTACTCAGCTAAAGTTCCCCTGCCAAAGTTGGAAATAGTCCAGGAAAACCCAGCTTCCCAAGCTCAATAACAGATATGCACACTTTCATCTGCACCATACCAGTATTATCTGTGCGGTTATTAAGAATGGCAGCTTTTGGCCCATCATCTAGTGTTAAGGATTCAAAACCCAAACAGGCTTTGGAGTTTTTTTGATGTTGATATTATAAATGAAACCTGATTGCCTTTTTCCTGGCTTGTATGAGTGCTGCTTGCTTGCCCTGTGAAGTACTACATTGATGCAAGAATTTGTAGGATTACCTCTTTGAGATACTGTCTCTTTTTATGGTTAGTGATTATACTCGTAAATGTGTATAGAAAGATGAAGTGCTGTATAGCACTATTTACGCTGAGACTCTTTTTCACAACTCTTATTTACAAATACTCGTGCATATGCACTTGTAGACACACATGCACACTATATTGAATCTCTGTATTTGCAGTTTTAACCCCCTTTGAAGGATTAGGGAAGGATACATACTGGAAATTACAATATTCAAGTTTGATCTGTCACACTTTGATGGCAAAGGGAGTTTGTTCAGCTAAGTAAGAGCCATGCAAAACAGAAAGCCACACCCCAAAACACACACTTCTCACACACTTCTCCATTTTCCTCTGAATTATATTATTTTTCCTGTTCCTAGAAAGGGAGATGCAATAGATGAGCTGAGAATGCCCAGTGCCCTCTCTCCAAGTAAGAGCAATTTCTCTCTGATGTCTATAAATATGTAGCGCAGATGTTTTTTTTTTTTTTGACTGGACAAGTATAGCTGCAGCACGTTTATGCTTCTAAGAATAGAGGCAGAATAAATAGGCATGCAGAAAATATAATATTTATTCATAATTAATTTTTATTGTTTACAATGCTGTAAAAAAGAGCAAAGGTTAATTTATTTCTGCTAGCTCTTCCATAATAATGATAAAAAATTATGGCCAGGGATAAAAACATATTTCAGCCTTTGGGAGATATCCAGTTTTAATTGTGAGGTTGAAGACAAATCCTAAGAATTGGCTCTTAGAAAGGGGAGATTTCAGAGTAGTAGCTTGGCAGGTTCATAGCACTCAGAGCACTGGCGTTGCACATGTGGTAGAGAAACATTCCTACTCTAGTATCACCCATTTTTTGTTTCATTGATCAGCCGACTTTCTTCACTTTGCCTTTGGAAGTAGTGAAAGAAATGCATTCAAGGTGAAAACTGTTTTTACCACCCCAAGAAAGGCTCTGATACATCACTTGTTGCAACATTCCTGAGAGCATTGTCATGATCCAGGTATGGCCACAGTGCTTCTGACAGCCTCTACCAAACATTTTTCTGCACAGAACAACCAAAAACCTTGTTGGATGGACTAACACCTTCTGTAAGCCAGGCACATTTCCCCTCATTCTGGGATGGTCTAGTCTGTCCTGTAGGATAAATGGAAGAGGAACAGTGCCAGCATGTTCTCGCACCAGGCCCTTGCTTGCCAGGGGAAGGACAGATGAAGGCTCCAAGGCCCATCATTCCTTTACAGACTCAAAGGTTTGAAATGGTTCATGCTTAACATTTTCTGACTCATCCATGACATCTACCAAGTTGTCTGTGTGTAATCCACCCTAATAAAAATCAGCATGACAAAACACTGCCTTGTATATAAATAGCCCCAGGTTTCAGAGCGGTCACTGTGTTTATAGTGCCAGATTCAGTTGTTCACACTTTACCACTTGGTTTCCATCACAGTACGTTAACTGACCATGCAAGTGGCCAATTAAAGAGAGTCTGTTAAGGGGAGAGAGTCTTTTCATAAAGACTAGCAGGCACTTCATCAAGAAAGTTAAAGGAATTCCCTGAAGCACTGCAGCTCCCTTTATATGGCACAAAGTATTGCTTGCCAAGCACAAATGGGAACAGATTTTTAACATAGAAAATCCAGTCTGAAGCTAAAAAGACACCACCAAAACCCTAAACAAAATTACCTTGGTTCTTCGACTCAGTAATCTAAACATAGATGCAATAGAGCAAAATTGTAATACCAAGCTGTTTTCAAGCAATACAACATGCAAAAAGGAGGCACAGCATGCTCAGTTTCCTGCGCACCAGCTCTGATGTACAGTCTTCAAATAAGAAATACTAACCTGAACGGTTTGTTTTAAAAATTGATTGCTTAAAAAAATAGCTTAATATCATGCCAACAAATGTCTATGCCCAGTCACTTAAGGCAGACAATTATCTAATATAAAACAATGACAATTTCTTGGATTGTAAGTGTCATGATACATTAAAAAGATGGTCAGTGCTGCAGAACTGATCGATTGGGTGGTTTAGATTTTTAAGACTATTTATACTTAAGAATTCTAAAATCTAAACAAATATTCCTGAAAACCAGGGATGATCTTTTTTCCTTCTTGTAGCATGTTAAGATATGATGCAACCTCTTTTGAGCGTGATATTAGAAGGTGCATCTTGCCCAAGACAAACTAAATTTTGAGAGCCATGCCTTAGCGAAGTCTCCTGCTGCCAATGGGCCTGCAACCTGAATTGTTCTGTGCTGCAAGTGAAGGAACTGAGTGAAATGAAGATGACAGTTGCTAATAGAGTCCCTGTAAGCTTTGTTACAGAGGCAGGAACTGTATAGTGAATGGAAGACTTTTGAGGAGAGAATAGTTCAGTGCCATGCTGGAGAATCAGATGTTAGTGTCACCTCTGTCATCAGGAAACCTGTGATGTCATGCAACAAGTGGCCCAGCCCTCCTCTTCTGAATGCCTAACATGACACCATGAAGTGTGGAGAAGCTGATGAGCACCTGAAACTCAGCTCAGCTGCAGCTGTGTTGTGGCTATAAATGATGGGTAATGACAAGCGCTATGAAATACCAAGCTGGGAAGCTTTCAACCTGGACAGTTCACATTACTGCACCTGTGACATTAATAACTCTATGCTTTACCTCCCTGTTTCCAAGCTGCATTAAACGGTATTCAGAATATATCCATTAATATATTAATATGTTAATAGGGGGATCAGTAGGCCATACACATTGTAGGTAAACAAAATAAAACAAGGAATGGGTGATCATGCAGTGAACACCATCCATCCTGGGCTCTGAATGGGTCAGGGCTCCTGAGAAAAAAGGTGCTGCATGACCAGATTTTAGTTGCATGGGAAGGATTAGTTCAGTTCTTCTTAAATTCAGAGTGCTGGATTGACCTTGTGTACCTTCTGGTGTCACTCTCTGTGTGTACATGCAATTACATTTTATTACTATTATTTTATTGTAGGTAGATACAGAAGTACTCTTTTTCTATGACTCCCCAGGCTGTGTTGACCTTCACTATCGTTCATTCACACTACTTCATATAGGTTAAAGAAAGTGATTTAGTGATGTTTGTACCAATTACCATATTTCAGGTTCAAATTGGTTGCTAATCAGGTTACCTCTGAAGTACAAATCAGATCTTTATCAGCTTAAAGGTATTTGGCAAGTGTCAAAGCCACTTGGTAAAACTCTGGGGTTTCTGAGGAATGACCATTTACATACTTTTTCATTATCTCCACAGCTACATCTGTTTGCTTCCAAGTGCCTCCAAGAGAAGTGTTTGTAACTCTAGCTGGGGCCAATCCAGCTGGTTTAATGTCATTGAGCTTAAAGGTGCTTGTGAGAAGAAAGGGAATACCACCTGCAGGATGTGCATCCATTAGAGATGAGAGAGACCCAACCTTGTGGGGATCTTGTTAGGGAGGTTTAGAAATGTCTAGCCTTGCATCTCTGACTGCCCAGCAAGCTTGGGAGCTCAGCCATGTTCCTCATTGGATTTTGGATCTTTTGCTGTACAAACCTCTTTATAAGGTCTTTCACTTGAATAGATGGTAACTGGGTCCCTGCTCTGATCCCTATCTGTGGTAGACCTTGCCCTAGGCTGGCTCACAGCAGCTTATGGCTGAACTGTGTGGTGGGATGTATCACCTTCAAAGTGCTCCTTCCTCACCAAGCCAAGACTGCTCCAGTGCCTCCCCACGCCCACCATTAACACTGAAACCCAGCACAGCCATTTCTCTTCTGCAAGCCCCTTCCCAGCCCTTCTGCCAGCCAAGAACTTCTAGGGAGAGATTTGGCTCCTTCACCGGGCACCATCCATGTTGAGGACCACCACTACGCCAGGCCTTGGAATTCCTCTCCTCTCCCTTCCGGGTAGTGCTAACCAGCAGAGTGGCCCCATATTATCTGGTGGGAAAAGGCTGGGTTACAGCCCCCCATTGGTCACCTTCCATGCTGAATCCGATTTCAAGAAACCCTGATGCTACTGCGAGCAGGAGCTCATCCAGGAGGAGTTACACATTAACCCAGGCAGTTAGGTTGCTATCTCACCTGTGTGGTCTTGCTCTGGAGCCAGTGTCTTTTTGTCTGTGTCTTTCCTTTAAATGAGGTTGAAGATAAGCAGAATGATTTCCCCAGGCACAGAGTTTTGCAGCCAGGATGTTACTGCAGTGCGATGACCTCAGGTCTCCTGTGATGCTTGCTCCAGGAGCGGCTGTGCCTGTGTGGCTAGACAGGTCCAACCTGCCAACAGTCATAACTCTGCCTGCAATTTAGTACAGCTTCCCCACAGCCCCTAAGGAAAATTACCTTGGCTGCTTTCTCCCTCGGTTTTGACCTTCCTTTGCTGGGGCTGGGTGTCTGGCACTGCCTTTCCCCAGCAGCCCTGCCCATGCCCAGCTCCCTCCTCACACGTAGCAGGCTGCTTCTGCCCAGAAACACCCTCTATTCAACCCAGCAGCCTTCCTGCTTCCATGCTGCCCTTTTTGACACCTTTTCGCCTTGTTTCAACATGTGTCTTTTTCCCTCATACACCTGCCATGTTTTTCTACTCAGTTTTTCTTACATTGCTTAGTTGCATTACCTCAAATTGAATAATAGAATCATAGAATAGTTAGGGTTGGAAAGGACCTTAAGATCATCTAGTTCCAACCCCCCTGCCATGGGCAAGGACACCTCCCACTAAACCATATCACCCAAGGCTATGTCCAACCTGGCCTTGAACACTGCCAGGGATGTTGCCCCCTCTTTCTCTCCTACCTTTTCTACGCTTTCTTTTTCATAGAATCACAGAATGGCTTGTGTTGGAAGAGACCTTAAATCTCACCCCATTCCAACCCCCTGCCATAGGCAGGGACAGCTTCCACTAGAGCAGGTTGCTCAAAGCCCTGCCCAACCTGGTCTGGATCATTTCCAGGGCCTCGAACACTTCCCTTGATATCTTCTGTTGGATTTTATTCTGAAGACCTTATAAATCACATCAAAGACAAAGACACTCAGTTTTTAACTAAGCACGTACCTGGACCTGCCTGCTGTGGCTGGTGTGGTCAGAAAGTGTGATGCAAACTCTACCAAAATGGGAGCAACTAGTACCCATATCCAACCTCGTGACTCAGAGATGCTAACATGCATGGACTATCTGCTACACTCTTGTCAGGTGAGTTTATTTTCATAGAATCATAGAATGGTTTGGGTTAGAAGGGACCTTTAGAGATCATCTTCTCCAAACCCCGTGCAATGAGCAGGCACATCTTCAACCAGAGTTGCTCAGACCTCCATCCAACCTCACCTTTAATGTTTCAGGGATGGGGCATCTATCACATCTCTGGGCAACTTGCTCCAGATTTTCACCACCCTCAGCATAAAAAACATGCTTCCTTATATCTAGTCTGCATCTACCTTCTTTTAGTTTAAAATTCTTTCTTATTGCTCTGGTCAGTATCTATCTTTTTCATCTTCTGTGTTAATTCCAAGTTCTTCTTCAGGTTAGCACAGAGCTTCCACTTGCCTATATTTTGCTTTGACTCACATATTTCCTTTCCTCCAGTCCTTTGTAGTTTCTCCCCAGCATCTGAGGGTTGCAGAGGCATCAAGCCAGCTTCCACGAGCAATGGCCTAGGTACAGCGGTGAAGAGTTCAACACAGGAACTTGTCTGAAAAGCAAGGTGTATTAGCCACCAACCATAATGGAAGCAGAATTACACTATCAGGTGTCTGTTTGCCAGCCACAAAAACATAAAACCCAGGTCCTTTATGCTCCCTGGTATCTTATCAGGTATGATTCACTGGATAGTATCTCTTTGGCAATCATAGTGTAGGCATTTCAGCAGGCAGTTTTTTAGCCTGATTAGGATGGTCAACAAAAAATACTTATGTATTAATAGAACTATGCAAGTTATAAATATAATAGTCTTATGCCATGCAAAGAAGGTATGCCTTGATGGAATAATCAAAGTATATTTGGGGCAGAAAGATATCTCTGTAGATGGCCATATCTACACATAGCTTTGTGTTGAAGAGTGACTGTATTTTAAATTATTTGAATACAGAAATATGCCTGAAATCAGATATGAAAATGGAAACCTAAAAAATTACATGGTAAGATATACTGAAGGCCTTTGACCACCGAGTTCAGAAATGTAGGGTCTTCTACAAATCCTTATTCTAGTAACACTAGTCACATCCAAGACAGTCGCTTGTTTTCAATTAATCAATTAGTTCTTGTTATTTATATTTCTCATTTAAATGTATAGAGAGACATAGATGCAAAAATGTAAATTTTAGACTAGGTATTCCATCTATAAACCACCATTTTATTTCATGTCTTGGCATGATGCAGTGTAAATTTGCATGTGTTCATTTTTCATTCTTTCCAGAAGTTAATTTAGAAAAGTAGAAAAGCAAATTTGCATCTCTTTGCCAATTTGTTCTGATTCTATTCATAGCAGCACCAAACATTCTGTCCTCTTGATTCTGCGGAAAGCTCCGCTAGCTTTATAGATGTCTGCTGATTTCCAGGGACACAGTTGGGCCTTCACCTGGACAAGCTGCTGCATCAACAGAATTGCTTTTACATGTAACCATGAGTACAAATATTTCTTTATGTTGGTAGTAGGAATGCACTGAAGGCTATATTCCTGGTAAAAGGAATGAGGGCATGAATTGACAGTCATCAATCCCTATTAAGGCAGAATCAGAGCAGGTACTTTATACACTGCCCTGAAGGGTCACAAAAAATACAACAGCCACAGCTCTATGAATGTGTCTAGACACATAAACATATATATGCATTCTTAAAAATGTAACCTCTGCTAGCCATCAACATCTAATCATTTTTCACCTTTTATGGGTGATTCTGAAATTTCACTGCAGTGTGTATTTCAAAACAGTGACACTAGGGGAAAATCTAGTCAATTATTCCCCTAAAGTTGATGCTAATTCTTTGTATATTTGACACAAGCATTTAAAAAATTGAGCTACTTTAGAAGTCTGCTTCAGGATACACAGCTTCAGGATATTTTTGTGTCTTACCCATCTACTTTCTGTAAATAAAATCTTCTTTTAAATTCATGGAAATAAGCAGAAGGTCTAATATAGTTTTTGAAAAATAGAGAGCCAAACAATGTCAGTGAGAAAATCATGTACAATAAATAATAGCTTGTGGTATAAATGTTTTTTTTTTCTACTCTGTTAATCAGATTACAAGGTTGTAATTTGTGAAATGAGCATATTAATGTAATTAAATTAAGGACATGGGCTGCATAAACAAATACCAATTGCAGGAGAAAAAGAGAGAGGGGGAGAGGGATGCTGAGTTTCACACATGATTTGTTTCTGGCTACTTAGCAGGGTTATGACAGACATTGGCTAAGTAGAAAACAAATGGTTGCTATTTAGTTCACTTATCCAGCTAAGACCTATGAGCCTCTATTAGCAAAAGCTGCCTCCTTTGGCAGAATGGAAGGTTTGTTGTGGGAAACTTTTACTGTGATTGCTCTCAAAAAGCATTTGCTGCTGATGTAAAGATATATCAGCCCTGACTAAGTAGCAAACATACACTTACAGTTTTATACTTTATAAGTTACAGTGTACTTTGTATTGCATCCCTAGTTCAGGTCTACTGAAGTGAGTAGGAAAACTTATATTGACTTCAGTAAAGTCAAATCCTAAATCAGATCCTGGAAGGGAAATATACTCAGCACAAACCCCAGATACATTTATCCTTTTCAGTCAAAAAAATCTTTTCTCAACATCTCATGAATACATGAGGAGTGTCTTTATAGGGTTGGAAAAGTCTTCCCCAGATGCCTGCCCCTGAAATGCCAAAGTAAATTGTGATTCCTGTTCTCCAAGGAGAAATGATCTTCCTCTATTTGGCCATCTCAGAGGTACAACCCAAGCCCAAGGCAAGATCCACAGCTGTGTTCAGTTCTAGGCCCCTCACTACAAGAGAGACATTGAGGTGCTGGAGCAGGTCCAGAGAAGGGCAGTGGAGCTGGTGAAGGGCCTGGAGCACAAGTGTGATGAGGAATGGCTGAGGGACCTGGAGGAGTTCAGTCTAGAGAAGAGAAGGCTCAGGGGGGACCTTATCACTCCCTACAACCACCTGAAAGGAAGATGGAGCCAGGGGGTGACTACTCTCTTCTTCCAAGTAACAAGTGACAGGACAAGAAGAAAAGGCCTCAAGCTGTGCTAAGGTAGGTTTAAACAGTCTATTAGAAACAAATTCTTCCCCGAGAGGGTGTTCAGGCATTGGAACAGGTTAGTGAGGGCAGTGATGGAGCCACCATCCCTGGAAGTGTTCACAAGCCATGTAGATGAGGCCGTTAGTGACACGGTTTAGTGGTGGCCTTGGTAGTACTGGAGAACAGTTGAACTTGGTGATCTTAAAGTTCTTTTCCAACACAGCTGGTTCTATGATTCTATGATTCTAAGGGGGGACTCCTTTTGGAAATTCATGGTGGCATGTCCTACTCATGCCTGTGCCTCAAACTTGCAATTTCAGCTAACTGCATTCAACAAGGACTCTCATCTTAGGAAGGCATTCATACAATTTTGCTAAATGTCAGCTCCAAACTGTGGCAGCCCAAACAAAGCAGGAGGAATGCTGCGTCATGGCATTGGCTGCAATCTGGCAGAGCACACTGAAAATAACAAAGCCATTTCAACTAAAGCTTTGCAGGAATGTGTTCCTGATGAGAAGGGTAGGGAGGATCAATGGACTTGGATAGGAAGTGTCTGGTTGAAAATATGTCTTGTTGAAGAGACAGCACTTTCTTATTCTTCACTTTTTAGAAATTAGAGAATAACATGGAAAATTCTTACCTTAAATTCCTTTCTTTCTGTGTTTCTTTAAATTAAAAAATGCAATGGGTGGGCATTAATGTTATAAAATCATTATTTAGATGGAGGTTTTAGACCAAACTGAGTACCACAGAGAAATAAGCTGATGACTTTATGCCACACATTTTCCCAGCTTGGTCTAAAAGTTCTTTATAAATACTGTTTCAATTCTGTAAATGTCCATCCCTTGTGTTTTCTTTCTATTTCTCTCCTGGGGCAAATACAACAGGGTAATGTACCACAGTGCTCTTGACCGAAGGGTATTAAGAGTTTCAATGAGCTCAGATGTGGACTCATTGAACTGCTAACTGGGATATGAAAGTTACTGTTTGTACCAGCCTTAGTCTCAGAGGAAGGAAAGATAACAAACATGATGCCTGCTTTCAAAAGGCCTCAAGGGAAGACTGATAAAACTAGAAATCAGGAAATAATTAGCACTGGGCACCTTGTTTAAAATCATAAAGAAAAATTAGTAGCAGTCACAAGGACAAAGACAAAAGAGTGTGCAGGATACCAAAAAGATTCTACCAAAGTCACACCTCAGCTGTGTGGGTTTGGGCAAGTCTCCTTGCTCTGATTGCAATGGGGTAAGCATCTCAGAGCTCCTATTCCCTAAAAATAGAGTAATCAAATCAAATGTTACTGCCATTACAAGGTGTTAAGCACAATGATCCAGATTTTAACCTTAATTTCATAAAGTCTCTCTAATGAATTATTGCCAGAGGTGGAAGAATGACTCTGTATGGTCCTTTTTATCTTGCTGTTCTGTAGATATCTGTAGTCAACCACTACAAATTGGCAGGGTCTGAGACTAAATTCATCTTCAATCTGACTCATTCCAGCCACGAGATCATTTGCTTATGTCCTTGCAAATCTGTCCAGACAAACTCTTCCAGTTAACAAAATAATTGAAGGATGTTAAGCACCATGGTTCTGGATTTATCTAACTCCTAATTCAAATAGCTAAACTTGAGACCCAATTGGAAAGCAGAGAAACCGTGAATTTGGAAAGTCTTGGTCTTATGCCCTTGTTAGCAACCTCTTACTATTAACGGAGCAATCTTAAAGCTGCAGACCTGCTTAATCATTAATTAGGTAGCTGGCACCAGGCAGCGTGTCCCACACAGCGCTTACCTGGGAAGACATGGCCAACTGTCTAAAACAAACAATATCTCAAATGCAGCAGCATTTTTTGTCAGAGTCTTTCAAAAAGTAATGATGGTTACTCCTATGTCTAGATAAGAACATGCTTCTGAGCTGTGATACTGAGAAGTTTTCCATAGACGTTGCTTCCATGAAGCAGTTTTTGAATGATAATGGAACGTTGTCATTCCTTAGACTGACGCTGGATCTGGAAGTAAAAGATAATTAAATATGAAGCTAGAGAGACTGACATTAATAAGACTTATGTCCAGACTGACCCCACTACATCTTCTTTGATTGACATGATATCCTCAGCTCTTTCATGGTGGGCTGGGGGCACTTGGCACCATAGCAAAGCCTTCACACACTCTGCATCTGGTCTTGAATCAGTTTCCAAGAACAAATGCTGGTCCCTGTTCCCAGATATTCCTATGGCAACATAGCAAAGCCTGTGGGGCCAGACTGCTTATTCTTTGAAGGTGAGTAAAAGGAAAATTAATAAAACAATCACCAAAGCAAGTAATTAGTTAACAACATACAATTTCAAACAAACTGAAGGAAAAGAAAAGAGTGGCATTTGCAAGTGATGTGCATCCTGCTGACCTTTTGTAAAGCCAGCTGTGAAACATAGCTGTGATGCCTGTTTATAGGTAGGTGTGCAGGCTTCCAGGTGTGCAAGTGTAAAGACTGCAGACATCAAAAGTAATAACATTCAAAATCATTACCTGAATACCACCTTTATGTATTTCAAAGGGAAACCAGATGAACTCCCCCTGTAATCACTATCTTGCAACATCCCTTTAATGAACCAGCTTGTACAGGATTGTTGTGTCAGTCCAATGAAGAGGGTGCTGGCAGTTAATTTTCTTCTACCAGGAGTTGCTCATGTCCCTAGAATCCCTCACAGCCCTGTTGTTCATATGGGGGATTGAGTAGGATTATACAGCAGCAGCAAGTGGGAAAAGGCAGACCCAGTGAAGCCATCAGGGATACAGTAGACAAAATCTGTATTCATACAGTGGAAATGTTGGAAAAAGGCCAGTGTTCAGATCTCAAGATAAGGGGAAACATGAGCTGATAAAACCTTCAGAATTGCATTTGGTATATTGTAATTTGGTTACTTTGCTTTCTGGAGCTTAAGAATTCTCACCTCTTTGCTCAGAATGGTTGAATGTGCCATGACAATGACAAATGGGACTTTGTTAAATTGCCTACAAAGAGTCAATTACTTTTATTCATTACATAACCTGTGATTACTTAAACAAACAGTTCCCAGTAGACACTTTCTAATATTCAGGCTGGATGTGAAGAAGAAATTCTTTACAGTAAGGGTGGTAAAACACTAGCACAGGTTGCCCAGAGAGGTAACGGACATCCCTGGAGACATGCTAGGCTAGGCTGGATGTGGTTCTGGGCAACCTGATCTAGTTGAAGATGTCCCTATTTATTGCAGGGGGGTTTGAACTAGATGGTCCCTTGCAACCCAAAATATTCTGTGATTCTATGAGTGTAGGATCATGACTGGTACCTGTTTCAAAGAGAAAAATTGTTGAGCTCTCTTCATTGAGGGTGTGCACATGCATGGTATTTCCTACTCTTCTGAACAAGTGGCTCCCTACTTCATACCTTGGCATTTCTGTGCCTTGGGTGAGTAACCTGTGCATTTAAAAAAGACTCAGAATTCTGTTTCTAAATTACTCCTCATCAACCAGTCAAATGAACAATATTTTTTCTCCATTGTGTTTACAGAAAATTTTTTGGCAATTACATTTGTAACGGTTTATAATTCTATGGATAAAATCATATGAATGGCTACTTCTTTGCCACTTTATCAAGTTTTTCTTTTCTTATATTACTGTAGCAGAGAATCAAGAAGGGGCAGACATTTTCTGTAGACAGGAGATTTAAGACCCAAATGAGTCTTAACAAAACCTGAATGAGACTTCACAAAACCATTAAGGAAGTATCCTGTCCTGTGATCCCAGGGATGAGAAATGAAGCTCAGAATTAGCTCCTACTTACTGTATTGCATTCCAGATGGAAGGTTCATTCTTTAAACTCTGATTCTGTCTTCTATAGTCCCAGAGGAAATCTCATAACTGTAAGCCAGCTCAAACAGGAGCATCTGGCCACAATATTCCTGAGTTTTGTGACCTGCTTCATTTCCCGATTATGACTTTGTACAATTTGCAGGTTGCTGGCTAGGAAAACTGTAATTTTCTCAAGAGTATTTTACCACAGACTTCATCCCTTTGGATCCAACACATTTTGATGGTTTGTTTCATTTTTTTGTTTGGGTTTTTTTTGTTTGTTTTTTTGTTTGCACTTTTTTTAATCTAACAGCCTGCTTTGCATGGCTACCTTGGTAGCTTTCCCACAAGTAAGTAAGAAGTTGATGATAGTACTCTCCATGTTCCCTTAGACCTACACTTCAGAAACCTCAGAACAAAGAGCTAGAAATCACCTTGTAAACAGTGATCAGCCCACACCAATAGAAGGCTGACTGACTGATACAAAAGCTCAGGTGAAAGAATTCACCACAGTTTGGTTCACACTTATAACGTCATTAGCCTAAACTGGCAGAGCAGTGAGTTGGGATATAAAGGTTGGAGTCACAGCATTTAAGTGTAAAATAAAACACTGAAATCAGTAATAGAGTTTATCAGATGCCACGTCAAGGTTTGGAATTACGTGGCAGCGGCTTGGGACCAGATGATCTTCAAGGTCCCTTCCAAACTCAAACCGTTCAATGATCCTGTGACAGTAGAGATTATAAGATGTTAATGTTTGGATTGCCAGACCTGCTGTCTGTCATGCATAGAAAAAAAAAAAAAGTTTTTATTCAAGGAAACAAAAGATGGTATCAGTATCTCTCACGGTTTAAGCCCAGCTGGCAAATCAGTGTCATTAGCTCACTCCCCACCCCTTCCTCCCTCCCCGCTGCCGGGGGAGATGGGGAGGAGAATCGAAAGAATGCAACTCCCACAGGCTGAGATAAGAACTGTCCAGTACAAAGGTATAACACAAACCACTGCTGCTACCACCAATAATAATAATGATAAGGGAAACAACAAGGGGAGAGAATACAACCGCTCACCACCTGCCGAAGGACACCCAGCCAGACCAAGCAGTGATCTAGCCCTTCCAGGTAACTGCCCCCAGGTTATATAGTGGGCATAGTGTTTTGTGGTATGGAATACCTCTTTGGCTGGTTTGGGTCAGGTGCCCTGTCTCTGCTTCCTCCCGGCTTCCCCTCCTCCCTGGCAGAGCATGAGGCTCAGAAAGTCC